>JAHIAM010009187.1:0-12014 GCA_021605205.1 Aegilops longissima
GCAGGGGTTTTGTCCATGCATTGATAACATGGAGACATCTCTTGTTGGGAAGGAAAGTGGACATTTTCACCGATCACAAGAGCCTCAAGTATATCTTCACTCAACCCAACCTCAACCTCGTAAACTCGATGGGTCGAAATGATTCAAGAGTACAACCCAAGTATTGAATATACCGGCAAGGCCAATGTCATTGCAGATGCTTTGAGCAGAAGGCTTATTGCAACTGCTTAATCCTCAAGCCCTTCCAACCGGATCTCTGGAAGCTTTCGCAAGCTGAATCTTCAAGTTGTTCCTCAAGGCTTTCTTGCCAACCTCATAGTCTCTCCCACTTTGGAAGATCAAATTCGTGAGGCTCAACTCCTGATACCATGGTGAAAAAGGTGAAACGTGGTATCGACAAGGGCATTTCCAAGTACAAGTGCTTCCACATTGATGACAAAGATACTTTTCTTCGAGGACCGGATTGTGGTTCCTAAGGGTGATCTTCAGAAGTCATTATGAACGAGGCACACATTCCTTCTATCCATCCATTCATCCCGAAGTAACGAAGATGTACCAGACCTCAAGCAGTCATATTGGTGGACTCGAATGAAGCGAGAAATTGCTCAATTCGTGAATGAGTGTGATGTCTCGCAGAAGAGTGAAAGGTAACACCAACGACCAGCTGGCCTCCTTCAACCTCTTGCTATTCCGGAATGGAAGTTTGATCATATTGAAATGGACTTCGTGATGGATTTCCTAAGTCCAAGCGTGGAAATGATGCTATCTTCATTGTCATTGACAAGCTTACTAAAGTGGCTCATTTTCTTCCTATCAAAGAATCCATCACAGCAGCTCGGCCATGAGCTATACACCTCCGTGATTGTCTCCTTGCATGGCATTCCACAATTGATCTCTTTAGACCGTGGCAGCATCTTTACCTCCAAGTTTTGGGATTCTTTCCAAGGCCATGGGCACCAACATCTGCTTCAAAGCACAGCTTTCCACCCTCAAACAAGTGGCCAAGTCGAGCGAATAATCAAATCCTCAAGACATGCTCTGGGCTTGTGTCTTTCCTTCGTATGAAATGGGAAGAGTGTCTTCCATATGCCGAAGTTCTCCTACAACAACAGCTTCCAGTTTAGTTCGGCAAGGCCCCATTCGAAATTCTCTATGGCGTAAAGTGCCGATTCTCTCAATTGGTCCGAGACAGTGAATGCCAACTTTGGCAACGACTTGATCATGCAGTAAGAAATGCAAAGTCATTCATGAGAATCTTGAAGCCGCAATCGCGCTTGTAAGAGCTATTATGATGACAAGCACCGTGATGTGGCTTTTGAAATCGGAGACCATGTCTACCTCCGCTCTCCAATGAAAGGCACTCGCCGCCTGTATCAAAGGGAAGCTTGCCCCTAGATACGTGGGTCCTTTCAAGATCATTGGCAAAGAGGCGATCTCGCCTATCAACTTGAGCTCATTCCAACTTCGCTAACATGCACGATGTGTTTCATGTCACAGCTTCGCAAGTGCTTCAAGACTCTCGAAGCGCACTATCAACTTCAAGAAATTGACCTTCAAGAAGATCTCTTATCATGAGCACCCTGCTATTCTTGAAGAAACCGAGCGCAAGACTCGCAACAAGTCAATCAAATTCCTGAAAGTGAAGTGGTCACACCATTCCACCGAGAAGCCACCGAGTGCGAGGATCACCTCGCTCAATATCCGAGTTCTTTCAGCCTTAGATCTCGGACGAGATCCCTTGTAGTGGTGGAGTGTTGTAACACCCCGGATGTAACTTTCCATATTTGTAACTCCAACTCTTGCCATTTTCGCATTGTGATATGATATTCCTCCGTGGTTGGGTTTTTCTTCATTTTGCATTTTGTCCATGTCATGCTTTTCATATCATGTCATCATGTGCATCGATTTCCATACGTGTTCGCCTCATGATTCCGAGCATTTTCCCTGCTGTCCGCTTTTGCAATCCGACACTCCTATGTCCCCCAATTCCCTTTTACGCTTTTTCCTTGAGCGGTACTAAACTTTCTCGAATGGACCGAGGTTTATCAAGTGGCCTTGGTATATCACCGTAGACCACCGTCAAGTTTCGGTCATTTGAGCTCGCTTGGTACTCCAACGGTTAACCGTGACTCTGCAAAGGCCTCTTTTGTTGCAGCCCAACACCCTCCAAAATAGTCCAATAACCCATCTAAGTCACTTCCATGCTCTCCGTCGGATCACGATCGTGGGCGAAAACAGACCTCATTTGGAGCTTCCTAGCTCCTTCTACCTATAAATATGCATCTACCCTCCAAACCGGATCCCAAACCCTAGCCTGCCCCTCCAGCTGGACACGCCAGTCCGGCTACGAAACCCGGCCACTTGATTTAATCATGGCGGGCGCCACGTGGCACTGCCGCACACACAGGCTGCCTGCTGAGTACAGCCGGCCCTCATGCTCAGACACAGCTTGCCGCTCGTTCGCCTCGGCCTCGCTGCTTTCCGCCACACATGGCCATTATCCATGCTGTCAATTGCCGGCCACTACCACCTGTGCATCGCTTCACATCCCCTGCTGCCGCTTTCATCCGGCCTCGCTCTTCTCTCCCCAGAGCTCCATGAAGATTCGCTACGCTTCGACTCGAGCCTGGATCGGATCTGAGATCCATGGCGTTGACTTCTTCCAAATCCTCCAAGTCCTTTTCTGTGATATTTTTGTTGCATTTTCATTATGCCATAACTCTCCGCATATTGCTCTTTCGCGTGTAATATGTCAAAATGTTCACTCAAGAGTAGATCATTTCATATCATTGCATCATTTTCATTTGAGCTCATCTTGATGCCCAAATGCTGTTAGAAGAGGGCTATGTGATGTTAGTTTCGCTTTCTTAATGTAACATGCACTTTTGTCATTTTTGCCATGATTGATGTGTGCATCCTATGAACTTGAGTCCTACATGTGTTTTGTAATATGCCATGCCATATTTCCAGGGGTGTATGCCATGTATTTTGTGATCTCTGTGTTACTACTTCAAGCATGCAAACTAAACTTCATGATGTTAAATTTCAGCCCTGTTTCTTGATATTTTTATGCCATATTAACTTGATGCTGAGTTCCATGCATTTTGAGATACTTCATAAGGATGTTTTGAACATATGGTTATATCTATCATCCATGCCTTTGTTTGCAATTATGGAGTGCCATAGCTTGAGTCAATGAGGCTCTACTTTTGCTATAAGAGCTGTTCACTGGCAGATTGTTTACATGTTATTCAATTTTGCCAGGGTTGTGGTGGTTAGAATAAGTGTATGCTATGATGTTGTTCTTGCCATGTATATGTCTTCTATGCCATGTCTTCTTGATGGATGTATGCTTATTTTATCATGTAATGCTCTGTAGTGAGTGCATCGAGGCTCTTAAACATACTCTACTTGTTATCTTTTTTTTGTCATGTACATTTCTTTGAATACATTAACAAAACTTGCTATATTGACATGGGTGCTATTGTATTTTTGATCCTTTTTTGGCTTATGGTCGATAAGGGACTTTTGTTCTATGCTTTGAGTAGATTCATTCCATGCCTTGTTTTGCCTATTATAAGTTCCTGTAGCATGCTTGTTTGCTTGCTCACGAACATTGCTTCAGATGCTGAGTTTGCCATGTTAAATTAATTTCACTAAGTCTTTGTGGCGATATGTTTTGCACTTTTGCCATGCTTGTTTGGACCTGTTATGTTGTAGTTTAATAGTGGCTCGAGTGTTCATCTTTTGTCAAGCTTCTTGAGTAGATCACTGCCACATGCTTTTTATGGTACGTTTGAGTGCGTGGCTTATTTTCTTATTGCTTGCTAAGTGGTATCATGTTGTTAATGGCGATTTGTGCCATTCTTGTTTTTATGTCATTTGCAAACCGTGCATCCGATTCGGTGATCTTTATATCGATTTCAGCGAAATCATCTCATCTTTCAAGTGGCATGCTTGGTTTGCCAAGTTGATGCCTGGTTCATCATTTTCATTCCGAACACGCATACGCATTGCATATCACATCTAGCATATCATGCCATGTTTTGCATCATGTTGCTTATGCATTACACATTGATTTATTGTAGTTCCTTTGTTTGTGTTCTTGCTTTGGGTAGAGCCGGGAGCGAGTGCGTGAGCGAGGAACCTGTTGAAAACGCAGCTACGAGGATCAAGTTATTCGACAACTACGAGAACATTGCGGGCAAGATGACCATACCCAAAATCACTTCTATCTTTGCTATGCTAGATGCTGCTCTTTTTTGGTATGACTATCCTCGATGCCTATCATTTGCTATATCCTGCCACCCTTATTGCCATGTCAGCCTAACCATCCTTTCCTATGCAAACCGTTGTTTGGCTATGTTACCCTTTGCTCGGCCCCTCTTATAGCGTTGCTAGTTGCGGTGAAGATGAAGTTTGTTCCTTGTTGGAACATGGAGATATTGTTCCTTGTTGGAACATGTTTGCTTGTTGAGGATATCACAATATATCTGCTATAATTAATGCATCTATATACTTGGTAAAGGGTGGAAGGCTCGGCCTTATGCAGTGTTTTGTTCCTCTTGCCACTAGTTTCGTCATACCGGTGTTATGTTCCTTGATTTGGCGTTCCTTACACGGTTGGGTGATTTATGGGACCCCCTTGACGATTCGCTTTGAATAAGACTCCTCAGCAAAAGGCCCAACATTGGTTTTACCATTTGCCACCTAAGCCTTTTCCCCGGGTTTCGCGAGCCGAGGGTCATCTTTATTTAACCCCGGACGGTGCTCCTTGGTGCTGGTCCGAACCAAAGCAACTTCTTGAGGCCATCGCAGGAAACTTGAGGCTTGGTTTTACTCGTAGCAGCTTATCGGGATGTGCCACGAGAGCGAGATATGTAGCTCTATCCGGATTTAGCCGGCTGTCAGAGCGCTGACTTTATGGTCTTGTTTTATTCTTTGTCAAAATGTCTTGTAGTCCGGGATTCGAGATTGAGTCGGGTCTTCGGTAGAAGGAATATCCTTCCGTTGACCGTGAGAGCTTATAATGGGCTAAGTTAGGACACCCTGCGGGGTATTATCTTTGAAAGTGGTGCCCATGATTTATGAGGCATATGGGAATTTGTTAATGTCGGTTGTAGAAAACCGAAGTTGACCTCAATTAAAATACACATCAACCGGCGTGTGTAACAGTGATGGTCTCTTCTCGGTGAGTCCAAGAAGTGAACACAGTGTTGGAGTTATGTTTGGCGTAAGTAGTTCAGGATCACTTCTTGATGGCTACTAGCTTCACGACCGTGCCTTGCTTCTCTTCTAAGCTCTCTTTTGCGAATGTGTACACCATATATACTGGTAAACTTGCTTGCAGCTCCACCTCACAACTCTGTCCTTCCTATAAGCTTAAATAGTCTTGATCTACATGGTGTGTGATTACTGGGTCCCATGACTCACAGATTCTACCAAAGCAGTATTCTTGGTGCCGGCGATGCTGAGTGCGGTGTTCATAGCTTGAGCTCAAGTGGGAGTTCGACGAGGAGCGTGGTGGTTACTATATGTCTTTCTGATGATCAGTAGTGGAGCCAGTTGGGGCGATCGGGGATCTGTGTAGCATTTGGGGTAGTCTTCTTTTATTTTGGTTCCGTGAGTCGGACCTTGAGTGTAATCTGGATGATGGATGTTTATTTATGTATTGTGTGAAGTGGCATTGTAAGCCAACTATGTATCTCTTTCCCTTATGTATTACATGGGTTGTGTGAAGATTACCTCACTTGCGACATTGCTTTCAATGCGGTTATACCTCTAAAGTCGTGCCCGACACGTGGGAGAATATAAGCGCGTCAGGCGATACATATATTCTACTCGCACCTCACCTCCACACCACCCCACTTTACTTGAGACAAGCCTGGTTTGTCTCCATGTCATTCACTCTCCTCTTTCTATCTCTCTCCCTTGCAGACCGCCCGACTCCTTCCTGTATACATATATGTCGTGACACTTTCCATAAGCGCCTAATGTATCATCATTCTCAATCTTGCACGTTATTTCTCAACACACGTCCTATTTTAGATCTATCCTTAAGTCCCTATCACACACCACGATGGCTTCGCTTCCTTGCGTCTCCATTACATAGGCCAATTTGAGAACAACATCAACATTGTCTCCCTATCTATCACATGCATTTATGGACACTAACAGACCCCTCTCCCCCTTCTTTCTTCCTCTCTCTCCGCCGCTCTCTCTCTCTCACCCTCTCCCACACACACTCGATGTCTCTTCCAAATAGTCTGCTCCCTGCCTTTCCATACTATCCGCTACTACACATGCCTTTATGCAGGTGTGACACATTTGTCACACCATTCCATATCCTATATACTAGGTTACATCATTAGTAGGTCTCTCTACACATACACCCTCCTCTCACACACAAGCAGCACTTTTAAACACACAGAACCACGCACAAACACCCATTTATCTAGATCCTCATCTCTCCCATGTATGCATGTGTATCTCACCCACTCACTCTCTGATTATGTCTATGTGTCTCCACGTTACACAACACAAAGCCCCATGTGCATGTCTCTCTCTATCCTCCACACACATAGACAGCTGAGAATCTCTTATCATTGCCTCGGTCTCTAGACATATCACACTACTGCTGCCTTCTCTCTCTCTCTCTAAACACGCCCGGCAAAGGTTTCCCGTGAATAACTGCAGTCTATTCATCAACAATGTGGCAAGATCTGCTGGTGTTCGGGAACGGGGTACCAGACTTGCCTCGCTCGGCCTCGTGGCGTGGCTGTGGGGCCCAGACGGCCCAGCTTCATCAGCTCAAGCTCAAGACCTCGTGAGGGGCCGAGACTATGGGCGAATGACAGGACCTTCCTCAGAGCAGCCTCAGCAGCAGGCTCATGAGGAGTCGGAGAAATCAACGCAGGGTACCTCACGAGGGTGCCCCGTGACGCAAGCCATGACGATCGAGACCAAAGCGGGCACGAGGGGCGCCAGCTCAGCAGTGTCCTCGCTTCCCTTTGGTGCAAAGGAGGCAAGCATAGGCCAAGGCATCGAGCAAAGGTTGCCGCCTGTGCAACAAGACCAAGACCAGCAGAACGGCAGGATGGAGGTCATCGTGGAGCCCAGATGGCGCATTTTCAGAGCCTTTGGCATCCGAAGACCAACTTTAGTCAGGATAAGTGTACTAGATGTTCCCTTCAAATGGCCAATTGTTGGCGCCTTCCCGCCATTATTTGGGAAGAGGCCTGGGCCTCCTCTATAAATAGGACTAGCCACCACAAAGAGAGGGGACAGACTAGAGATAAGTCGAACCCCCAGAGAGAGAGAGAGAGAGGCGATCGAACTCCCCAAGTAGTTCATCGACTAGCTCAAGAACAGCCTCATGAGGCTGTTTTCCTTTGTACTGTTCATCATTAGCCCCCGAGGCAATCCACCACACCACAAACTAGAGTAGGGTATTACACCACAATGGTGGCCCGAACTAGTATAAACCTCATGTCTCTGTGTTGTTCATCGCTCAGAGTCTAGAGCCTCCGCAATCCATTCACGCATGAATTGGTAGGGAAAGATCTCCGCGCACCCCAGTGTTCGAACCTTAAGGGTCCGCCGAACCCGAATCCGACATTTGGCGCCGTAGGTGCGCGAATCTTCCTCCCGCTCGCGTTTCATCGCCTGTCGTCGATGTCCAGCGACCCGCAGCCGGCGCCGATCGCTGGGCGGCGTGGTTCCCGCACGCCGTGCCGCCACTTAGGTGACTCAACCTTGCACTCATGCAGCCCGCCGCAAGGCGCTGGGCGCGGCGATGCGCCATACGTCGCCGCCTCACGCCGCGACAGGGTCGGCGGCCGAGCTCAAACCACGCCTGCCATGGAGCCGCACACCGCAGGAGCAGTAACCTGTGGCGCGCCACGGTGGCCCGAGAACTGCTAGTGACGGCTTTAGAGGGCGGCCGCGACGTTGTTGGAGCGGTCGCCGAGCTCGGACGCCGCCGCGGAGTACCTCCTTGCGTCCGCTGCCACCTCGCCCATAGCGCCGTATGGCGGCCCCATGCACGCCATGCAACCTCAAGCAGGTCCGAGGCCTAATCGACGCCAACCTGGCGGCAGATCAGCGGCAAGTCGCTGACCCTATCTCCGCCGGGCGAAGGAGCGACACCGGACCTTTGGGCCTCGGGCGACCACCGCGCCACCACTCTCAAGACGGTGCTTCGGCCGGATCAGTGGCACGTGGGGCACTATAGCGAGGCCTACGAGGCGGCGCCCTGCTTATGTGCCCGCATGATGGATCAAGAGGCGACAGAAGAAGACCATGGCTCGTCCTTGGGCCGAGCTGGGCGAGGAGACGCCACAAGCTGAGCTCTTTCAGAACCCCGAGAGGGCTCTCGACGACAGGGCGGCGGCGGCAACTATCTGGTACCATTAATTCCTCAGAGCAAGCTTATGCTAACCATGTGCCGCAGGGAGGTACAGGCCGTCATGACAGTGGCTACCTCTGACTCGCAGCCTCTACCCCTCGGAGGAGGTCATCGGGGCTGCAGGAGAGGGCTAAGATCCGAGTCCGCCCCACGGCGCCGCACAAGATGTTCTCAGGAGGTAGGCCCTCCGGTGAGGTGCCTCGAGGCCTGCCCCGCCAGAGGACCTGTGGTCGCTGGGGAACTGCTAGTGACCGCTCTACCCCATTGGCGCTGTTCTTGGTTTCCGCCGCCGTGGTGGTAGTGTGGCGCAAGGGGGCCCTCATTTGAGCGATATGAAGCAAGGCCGGTACTGTGAAGAAGGCCTAGTGTCGTGAAGCTCACCGCCCGTGACACTCTCACGTAATAATGAGTGGGCTACACGCCTCGAGTCTCAGGAGCGCGGCCTCAGCCCGGGCTCCCTCCCACGCCTAGGGCAGCACTTAGCTCATACTGGTGAGAAGAAGTCAAGACTAGACTAGGTGCCGGGCGCGCCTTTTGCTTTTTGCCTTTTTTCCTCTCTGACGAAGTTTCTTCGATTTGAATTTAAGTTGGATTTGAGTTCGAGCCTTGCTGCTGCTTGGGGAAGGGGTGTTTAGTCTCATTCGAGCAATCTCGTTTGTTTCGCTTTATGCTCCAAAGCTTAGCATCCAGCCCCTCAGAGCAGCCGGGCCAGCCAGGCCCACAAGCTCGGACGGCCGCGCCACACCTCTCCGGAGGTTCTTATCGCAGGATCAATGGGTTCACCCACAAGACACATATGCTTATGGCCCCACAACCCCGCTTGGGGCTCACTAGGGCCAAAGGTATGAGCCAGCCGACCCACCACCGGGCCGGCTTAAGCTCACGACAGCGCTAAGATTACCAATGCATCTATCGCAAATCTTTACATGAGGGGCTTCTCCCAAAATGCTCTCACAGTCTTTAGGCCGAGCCCAACCTCTTTTGTACAGTGATAAGCAACAGTGACAAACAATCAGTCGACATGTCGCTTGTGCGCCTTCCGGTCACCTCGAGGCGTCCGACATCGCCGCCACCAAGCACCTCCGCCAGCGCCAGGCCGCCCACCACGCCGCTTTCATCAGGCCACGATCACGCCATCGCCATCGACATGAAGGCCCGACGAGGTCGCCCACGTGACCATCCACCCATTGCGCCAGTCGCCCTGGACGGCTATGGGCACCGTGAGATGGCGGCATCAAGTGGGGATCCTCGTCCGCAGATAATCAAGACACGGAGAAAGCGCCAAGCAAGGCTCGACTCTCTCATCAATGAGCGAGCGAGACCTCACGCGCTGTTCTCCAAGAGCGCCACCACGCCAAAAATCGAGGATGCCTCGCATAGTTGGTCTCGGCGGCTCCTCCGCAGCTGCCTCGCAAATGTTGCCCGTGGCCACGCTTTGTCTCGTTCCTCGAGCGCAGAGCATGGGGCATGCTCGGCTCCAGAGCCCGACGCCGACGGACTCGTCCTCGCTTCGCCGAGCAATGGCCTCGGCGCCATCAACCCTCCGTGGAGAAGAAGCAGCCAGCACGGGAGGAGGTCAGCTCCTCGTGTGCGCTGGGGCGGCACGGAGGAGTCCGCACCCGCCACTTCATCTAGCTTGGCCTTGAGGGCGGGTCCTGCCTCAGCCTCGCCCCACCAACTCCAACTTCAGCTCATAATGGCGCCAAGGCTCGAGCGGGCTTCGCCACGGAAGTCGACCTTCTGGGCTCGGGCTCGACGCGCGACTTCTGCCTCCGCTCGAGTCACCAGCGCCTCGCTCCAACCGCCAAGGTCGAGGTTGTGCTCGGCAGCCTCCAGCAACAGCGTCTCGGCTCAAGCTCCGCTGGTCGACGGAGGCCCTGCTCAACGATGCAAGTGCAGCTCGGCGCAACTCCACCTGCTCCTCTAGAGAGTTGCTCGTGCTTGAGCTCCCACGCACGCTCCTCCGCATCCCGGCGCCGATGATCTGCTTCCGGCCTCCTCGACGGCTCGGGAGCAAGCCTCGCGAGGCCACCAGCGACGCCTCAGCCTTCACGCTGTCAAGATCACGCCGATGACGCGCGAGGGCAACGGCTACCTTCAGCTTGCGCTCTTCTCGCAAGGCGCAAACCCTCCGCCTCAAGACGCAGATCTTCACCGGCGAGCCCGCCCGAGCCAGCCCACCGCAGTGCCACCCCTTGGAGAAGTTCTGACAAAGGGCGCGCGTCATGAGCACGCCTGAGCACGCCTTCCGCGCCCCTCATCTGTTGGAGTATGTGGGGCCCGAGGTGACACGCCCCTGCAGGCAGGGGCTGGCGCCCAACACCGCCAGACGGGCCACGCCAGAGCAGGCCTGGCGCCGGTCCATCCCTGTAAGGAGAGCTCGAGATTGACTTCAACCAACCCGCCCACAACCAAGGAAGGAGCACGGGCAAGCTGGCCGTGCGCAAAGAGCTCGTGAAGGGAAGAGCAAGCGACAGGCTTGGGACACTCAGCCAAACGGGTCACCTCTCCGACCGGCTGAGTGATGAGGGCGCTGCTTGAGCTCGACGCACCAAGGACCGCAGCGAGGGTGAAGCTTGGGAGATGGCTCCTTGGCCGTGTCCGCAAATTCGTAGGAAGGGCCCTGAAGGTCACAGCCAGCCACGGGAACCAAGAAGCGAGGAGCAGAGGGCAAAGAAGACTTACTGCTCGGGCAAAGTACCTCCTGCACTTCAGCAAGCGGCAAGGGCGATCCACCGCCCAAGGCCTCCTTCCTCTTCAGGAGGGCCACGGTCAACGCGAACCGCCTAGGCGCCGGGCGCAGGGGTCGGTTGTGGCCCGGAGGAGGCGGCAAGAAGATCAGCCAATGGGACCAGCTGGGACGCCCAGCGCCGCCTCGCGAGGGACGACTGGGCCTCGGAGCCCCTACTCGGAGCCGGAGGTCCGGCTCCTCACTTTTCACCATTCCGAACGAGCTCCAAGGGATGCTGCCCTTGGGGCATCGCAGGCCACCACCTCAACGCCATCTCCTTCAACTCCAGATGGTTCTCGCCTCCTGCATCACCACCCGAGACAGAGCCACCTTGAGCGATCGGAGGAGCTACCACATCAATTGGGTTCTCGCGAGGTCCCCTGAAGCCAACCGGGCGCAGCCCCCACTCGCCAAAGCTGGGCATCTACCTCATGAAATCGGCCCTGCCCAACAGAGATACAAGAGGGCACCATCACGTCAAGGCTACCGGGAAGGATCGCCAACCAGGACCCCGAGCACTGCCTTTCAAGACCTCAGCGCCAAGTCCTCCCCCTGAAGCGCATGGTCTTTGTGCCTCGAGAAGTCCCACATCCGTGAGAGTGGCGCTGAGAGGAGCAATGTGACATTGGAGGAACTCCTTCACCACCTTGGCACCTTCACGCCGAGCGCCTCAAGCTCTCAGCGGCGCGCATTTAATGCAAGTCGGGTGTCCGAAGGCCTCGTGACCCCAGCCTGAGTTGGGAACAGCAAAGCAGGTAGGATGCGGGAGCAGGGGCTGAACACCCCAACATCCACATACAACCACCGCCCTCGAACTTGGCCTTAGGGGAGGGAGTCTGAAATCAATCCTCAAGCAGCCGCCTGGCACGAAGGAAG
>JAHIAM010009188.1:0-33768 GCA_021605205.1 Aegilops longissima
CATGGCCCCTCGCAGCTCCTCCTCTGCTCCCGTAGCACTAAGCCGGGCAATTGGGAAAGTGTTGTCCCCCGCTAGTTAGTAGAGTTGCAGACCGGGTTTCTCCTCCTCGTATTGGTCCCCGTCAGGCGGACTAGCCACTTATAATGGCGGGGAGCAAGCGGAGCTTTCCCAACCCATCCGAGGGGGGTATGCCTTGTCCCTTACTTATTGAGGGACTCGGTTTCCAATCCATCCATTCCTCCATGAGCTCACAGGTTCTATGGCCTCTAGCTGCATAACTTTACTCCGCCTCCATATTACCGGCCGCTCATGCGCCTTCTGCGAGCTGTTTACGGCTATGAAGCTCATTTGAGCTATGGAAGAGGCTATTACGCCTCGTACCTCGTACAGGAGGTCAATATATCAAGTGGGCGGAGCGAAATATGGCGCATCGCGGGACGGATACTGTCGGTACTCCGAAGAACATCTAAAGACTGGCCTTGAGTGGTTTTATATGGAGGGCGTCCCCTTCGGATCCTATTGAATGGGCCTTCACTGAGTTTGATAATGCCCTTTGAAGAAACACCACATGGCGCCCTCGGAGCCCCGGAGGAAGATAACGAGCTCCTTTACGATGGGCAGGGATAAAGCGTTGGCCGTCAGGGTGACAATAGTCGAGTTTTGTCAATATGTATAATGCAGGGTGCAGCCACTTGATGTCGAGAAACCCATGTGGCACTTCAATGGAGAAGCGATGCCACCCTGCGGTCGTAAAGGTCCGGACTCCCGCTGCTCTAGCGAAAATCTTGTCCGATTTGTACAAGGAGAGGAAGAGGAGTTCATCCGCATTAAGCCACGGGATGGATTCTCCATGTACAACCCCCAAACTGGGTGAGCTGCTACCTTTGAAGGAAATATGCCCTAGAGGCAATAATAAAAGTTATTATTTATTTCCTTATATCATGATAAATGTTTATTATTCATGCTAGAATTGTATTAACGGAAACATAATACATGTGTGAATATATAGACAAACAGTATGTCACTAGTATGCCTCTACTTGACTAGCTTGTTAATCAAAGATGGTTATGTTTCCTAACCATGAACAAGGAGTTGTTATTTGATTAACAAGGTCACATCATTAGTTGAATGATCTGATTGACATGACCCATTCCGTTAGCTTAACAGTTGATCGTTTAGTATGTTAATGCTTTCTTCATGACCCATACATGTTCCTATAACTATGAGATTATGCACTCCGTTTACGGAGGAACACTGATACCAAAGCGTCCTGGCGTAACTGGGTGATTATAAAATTACTGGTGTCTCAAAGTACTTGTTGGGTTGGCGTATTTGAGATTAGGTTTGTCACTCGATTGTGGGAGAGGTATCTCAGGCCTTCGGTAATGCACATCACTTAAGCCTTGCAAGCATTACAACTAATGAGTTAGTTGTGAGATGATGTATTGGAGCGAGTAAAGAGACTTACATAGCGAGATTGAACTAGGTATTGGATCTGACGATCGAATCTCGGGTAAGTAACATACCGATGACAAAGGAACAACATTATTATGCGTTATGCGGTTTGACGATAAAGATCTTCGTAGAATATGTAAAGAACCAATATGGGCATCCGGTTCCGCTATTGGTTATTGACCGAGAATGTTCTGAGTCATGTCTACATAGTTCTCGAACCCGTAGATCCTTACGCAATTTGATGATTCATTATGAGTTTATAAGTATTGATGCGCGAAGTTTGTTGGTCCGGATGTGATCACGGACATGAGGTCTCGAAATGGTGAGACATAAAGATTGATATATTGGAAGCCTATGTTTGGACTTGGAATGGTTCGAGTGAAAGCAGGATATTCTGCAGGAACAAGAGTTCTGGAACCAGAGGTATAGGCCTTCATGGGCCTCAAGGGAGAAGGAAGGCGGCCAAGGTGAATATGGCCCCCCTCCCCCTTCAGGTCCGAATAGGACAAGGAGAGAGGCGGCGCCCTCCCTCTTCCCCTCCCAATCTCTCCAACTAGGAGAGGGAGTCCTACTCGGTGGGAGGACTCCTCCTTAATCGCCTCCTTGGGCGGCCCCTGCCTCCTTTATATCTGGGGCACCCCATGACACACAAGTTGATCTCTGGATCTTGCCTTGGTGTCGGTGCCCCTTCACCATATTCACTTGGTCATATCGTCCATGGAGCTTAAGTGAAGCCCTCTGTAGGAAGTCATATCGTCGGGCTTGGCGAAGCCTGCGTCGTGGAGCATCAACATGTCCTCACGCCCGTCGTCTTGTGGACTCATCGACACTTTCTTGGATCGGTCCGGGGATCGTCATCGAGCTGAGCGTGTGCGAGAACTTCGGAGGTGCCATCGTTCGGTGCTTGGATCAGTCGGATCGTGGAGGCGTCGACTACATCAACAGCGTTGTTATAACGCTTCGCTTCGGTCTCACAGTGCGTGGGCGGACTCTCCCTCGTTGCTATGCCATCACCATGGTCTTGCGTGATCGTAGGAAATTTTTTTACGTTCCCAGCAGTGGCATCGAGCCTGGTTTTATCGTTGATGTCATGTGCGAGTAGAACACAAGTGAGTTATGGACGATACAAGTCATACTGCCTACCAGCATTTCATACTTTGGTTCAGCGGTATTGTGAGATGGGCGGCCCGGACCGACATTCTGCGTAAACTTCTGCGAGACTGGTTTCGCTCCGAGCACTCGTTGCTTAAAGGTGACGTGGTGTCATCTCTCTCTTTAGTTGATCGAGTAATTTCGCCCGATGATCAGAAGGTTAAGCGAAGTCTATTTGTGAAATATCGTTGTAGGTTTTGATCGTAGGTAAACGGTTCTTGCTCAGCCCATAGCATACGTAAAACTTGCAACAACAACAAAGTAGAGACGTCTAACTTGTTTTGCAGGGCATGTTGTGATGTGATATGGTCAAGGCGTGATGCTATATTTTATTGTATGAGATGATCATGTTTTGTAAGAGTTATAAACAGCTGGCAGGAGCCATATGGTTGTCTTTATTGTATGAAATGCAAGCGCCATGTAATTGCTTTACTTTATCACTAAGGAGTAGCGATAGTCGTAGAAGCAATAGTTGGCGAGGCGACAACGATACTACGATGGAGATCAAGGTGTCGGCGCGGTGGCGATGGTGATCATGGCGGTGCTTGATGGATCTGGCACAAGATGATGATGACCATATCATATCACTTATATTGATTGCATGTGATGTTTATCCTTTATGCATCTTATCTTGCTTTGATGGCGGTAGCATTATAAGATGATCTCTCACTAAAAATTATCAAGAAGTGTTCTCCAGTGATGCCGTTGTGAAAGTTATTAGTCTTTGGACTGCGTGATGATCGGGTGTGATAGGCTCTACGTTCAATCTAGCGGGTGCAAAACAGTTAACGCAGAATACTCAGGTTAAACTTGCGAGCCTAGCATATAACAGATATGGCCTCGGAACACGGAGACCGAAAGATCGAGCGTGAATCATATAGTGAATATGATCAACATAGTGATGTTCCATTGAAACTCCATCTCACGTGATGATGGACATGGTTTAGTTGATTTGGATCACGTAATCATTAGATGACTAGAGATGTACTTGTCTAAGTGGGAGTTTTTTAATATGATTAATTGAACTTAAATTTATCATGAACTTAGTACTGATAGTATTTTGCTTGTCTATGTTTCTGTAGATAGATGGCTCGTCTGTTGTTCGTTGAATTTTAATCGTTCCTTGAAAAGCAAAGTTGAAAGATGATGGTAGCAATTACGAATTGGGTCCGTAACGAGGATTATCCTCATTGCTGCACAGAAAATTACGTCTGGAAGCTTCGCTGGGTAGCGAACTGCTTGAATCTTGAGCGAGTTGACGTCGGCAAGCGGCGATGACTACTCTATAGTTCGATGTGCCATGCTTTCTGACAGAACGGGTCTTCAACGGCGTTTTGAGCGTCATGGAGCATATGAGATGTTCCGGGAGTTGAAGTTAATATTTCAAGCAAATGCGGATTGAGAGATATGAAGTCTCCAATAAGTTCTGGCTAAGATGGAGAATAGTTCATCGGTGAGCACATACTCAAAAATAAGGTATAACAATCCTTAATTCAGGTGGGAGTTAATCTTCGGATGATAGTGTCGTGAAATTCTCCAATCACTGCCACAAGCTACAAGAGCTTGTGATGAACTATAATATGCAAGGGATGACTAAGACAATTCACGGCTCTTAGCATCTAGAAAGCAGCGGAGGTAGAAATCAAGAAAAGAGCATCAAGTGTTGATGGTCAAAGACCACTAGTTTCAAGAAAAAGGGCAAAGGGAGAAGAAGGAAACTTCAAAAGAACAGCAAGAAAAAAGTTGCGATCAAGAGAAAAACCAAATGGACCTAAGCACAATGGTATTTTCTTAAGCGAACTGGACAACTGAGGCGGAACTGCCCCAAGTATTTGGCGGATAAGAAGGATGGCAAGGTGATCAAGGTATATGTGATATACATGTTATTGATGTGTACCTTACTAATACTATGATAGTACAGGTATTTGATACTGGATTACATTGCTAATATTTGCATCGAAGCAGGAACTACGGATTAGCGAATTGGCTGGGGCGAGGTGACGATCTGGCGTTGGAAATGGTTCAAAGTCGATGTGATGTCATGATCGCACGCTACCTCTACATCTACCTTGAGTTAGTTTTAGACCTAAATAATTGTTATTTGGTGCGGCGTTGAGCATGAACATTATATCTGGATCTTGTTTATTGCGGGCGGTTATTCATTCATCGAGAATAATGGTTGTTCTATTTATATGGTAATATCTTTTATGGTCATGCACCCTTGAAGAATGGTCTATTCTTGTTGAATCTCGGCGGTAGTGATACACATATTCATATGTTGAAACCAAAAGATGCGAGTTGATAATGATAGTGCAACTTATTTGTAGCCTTGCCGTTTAGGTCATATCGATGTAAAAGCGCTGAAGAAACTCCATCTTGATGGAGCTTGGAATCCTTGATTATGAATCACTTGGTACTTGAACCGTGCCTCATGGGCAAGATGACCAAAACGCCGTTCTCGGAACTATGGAATGAGCAATGATTTGTTGGAAATCATACATCTGGATGTTTGTGGTCAATGAATGTTGAGGCCTTGGTAGGTATCGTTATTCTCACCTTCACGGATGATTTGAGCGAGATATGGGTATATCTACTAATGAAACACAAATCTGAAACATTTGAAAAGTTCAAAAGAATTTGGTGAAGTGGAAAATCATCGTAACAAAAAAATAAAGTTTCTGATCTGATCGTGGAGAGAATATTTGAGTTCTGAGTTTGGTTTACATTTGAAACAATGTGGAATAGTTTACGCTCCATACCGAACACCGGAAAATGGTGTGTCGAGCGTCGTGTCGTACTTTACTAGATATGGTGCGATTATGATGTCTATTCCGATTTACCGCTATCGTTTTGGGGTTATGCTTTAGAGGCGGCCATTCCGTTGAATAGGACACCGTCAAAATCCGTTGAGGCGGCCTTATGAGTGTGGTTTGGCAGAAACCAAAGTTGTCGTTTCTTAAAGTTTGAGGATCACGATGCTTATGTAAGAAACTTCAAGAGATAGCTCGAACCCAAATCGGAAAATGTGTCTTAGGATACCCAAAGGGGCGTTGGGTACACCTTCTATCACAGATCTGAAGGCAAGATTTTTCGTTTAAAAATCGGATCCTTTCTAGAAGGAGTTTCTCTCGAAAGAAGTGAGTGGGAGGAAAGTAGAACTTGATGAGATAAGCATATCTGCTCCCTTATTGGAAAGTAGTTCATCACAAGAAATGGTTCTGTGACAGCTACACCAATTAGTGAAACTAATGATGATGATCATGAAGCTTGAGATCAAGTTACTCTTTGAACCTCGTAGGTCGACGGTAAAATCGCGCAGTGATGCAGTAATCCTATTACGGTCATGTTACTTGACCATGGCGAACCTACGAACTATGAAGAAGCGATGGTGAGCCCAGTTCATAAAATGGCTGGAAGCCATGAAATCAGATGGGATCCATGTATGAGAACAAAGTATGGACTTTGGTTGACTTGCCGTGATCGGCAAGCCATTGAAAATAAATGGGTCTTTAAGAAGAAAGTGGCGCCGATGGTAATATAGCTACAAAGCTCGACTTGTTGCAAAGGTTTCGACAAGTTCAAGGGTTGACTACGATGAGACTTTCTCACCCGTGGCGATGCTTAAATCTGTCCGAATCATGTTAGCAATTGCGCATTTTATGATTATGAAATTTGGCAAATGGATGTAAAACCGCATTCTTGAATGGATTCTAGAAGAAGAGTTGTATATGATGCAACGAGAAGGTTTTGTCGATCAAAGGTGCTAACAAAGTGTGCAAGCTCAACGATCAATTTATGTCTGGTGCAAGCCTCTAGGAGTTGGAATAAGCGCTTTGATAGTGTGATCAAAGCATATGGGTTTATCACAGACTTTTGGAGAAGCTGTATTTACAAGAAAGTGAGTGGGAGCTCTGTAGCATTTACGCTATTATATGTGGACGACATATATTAATTGGAAATGATATAGAATTTCTGGATAGCATAAAGGATACTTGAATAAAAGTTTTCAATGAAGACCTCGGTGAAGCTGCTTACATATTGGGCATCAAGATCTATAGAGATAGATCAAGGCGTTTAATTGGACTTTCACAAAGCACATACCTTGATAAAGTTTTGAAAAAATTCAAAATGGATCAAGGCAAAAGGTTTTTACATGTTGCAAGGTGTAAGATTGAGTCGGACTCAATGCCCGACCATGACAGAAGATAGAGAGAAAATGAAAGATGTTCCTATGCTTCACCATAGGCTCTATCATGTAATACAATCTTATTAGACCGGACGTGGCGTTAGCTGTAAGCTTGGCAGGAAGGTACCAAAGTAATCCGAGTGGATCACTGACGGCAGTCGAGAACATCCTGAAATACGAAAAGGACTAAGGATATGTTTCTACGTATATGGAGGTGACAAAGAGCTGATCGTAAATGGTTCGTCGATGCAAGCTTTGACACTGATCCGGACGATTCTAAATGCAAACCCGGATCGTGTTTTATTAAGCGGTGGAGCTAGGGTTGGTGCAGTTCTAAACAAAGCGTCGTGGCGGGATCTACATGTGAGCGAGGTACATAGCTGCCGGAAGCAGCAAATGAAGATCGGATGAAAGAGTTCATTTCGATCTAGGTGTCATACCTAGTGCATGGGACGATGAAGATCTTACTGTGACAATCTGGTGCAATTGCCTTGGCAAAGGAATCAGTTTCACAAGAGGACCAAGCACATCAAGGCCTTCAATTCCATTGGGGACCAAGTCAAGTGGGAGACATAGAGATTTACAAAATACATACGGATCTGAATGTTGCAGACCGTTGACTAAGCCTCTTCCACGAGCAAAACATGATCAGCACCAAGACTCCATGGGTGTTAGGATCATTACTTTGTAATCTAGATTATTGACTCTAGTGCAAGTGGGAGAGGAAATATGCCCTAGAGGCAATAATAAAGTTATTTATTTCCTTATATCATGATAAATGTTTATTATTCATGCTAAATTATGATAGGAAAACATAATACATGTGAATATATAGACAAACACGTTATGTCACTAGTATGCCTCTACTTGACTAGCTTGTTAATCAAAGATGGTTATGTTTCCTAACCATGAACAAGGAGTTGTTATTTGATTAATAAGGTCACGTCATTAGTTGAATGATCGATTGACATGACCCATTCCGTTAACAACGATTGATCGTTTAGTATGTTAATGCTTTCTTCATGACCCATACATGTTCCTATAACTATGAGATTATGCAACTCCGTTACGGAGGAACACTGAAATTACTAAAGCGTCCTGTAGCTGATTATAAAAATTACTCGGTGTCTCCAAAGGTACTTGTTGGGTTGGCGTATTTGAGATTAGGTTTTGTCCTCCGATTGTCGGAGAGGTATCTCGAGCCTTCTCGGTAATTCACATCATAAGCCTTGCAAGTTACAACTAATGAGTTAGTTGTGAGATGATGTATTGAGCGAGTAAAGAGACTTACCGATAACGAATTGAACTAGGTATTGAATCATGATCGAATCTCGGGTAGTAACATACCGATGACAAAGGGAACCAGTTCGAGGCCGTAAGGAATCCCTTAAACAACCGTTTGCATGTGATTCATTATGAGTTTATAAGTATTGATGCACGAAGTTTGTTAGTCCCGGATGTGATCACGGACATGTGAGAGTCTCGAAATGGTCGAGACATAAAGATTGATATATTGGAAGCCTATGTTTGGACTTGGAATGGTTAGAGTAAGCAGGATATTCGGAACAGGGGATTCGGAACCCGAAGTATATAGGCCTTCATGGGCCTCAAGGGAGAAGGAAGGGCCGGCCAAGGTGGGCTCGCCCCTCCCCTTCCATCCGAATAGGACAAGGAGAGGCGGCGCCTCCCTCTTCCCCTCCCCAATCCTACTCCAACTAGGAGGAGAGTCCTACTCGGTGGGAGTAGGACTCCTCCTGGTGCGCCTCCCCCCTTGGGCCGGCCTCCCTTGCCTCCTTTATGCACAGGGGCAGGGCACCCATATTACACTAAGTTGATCTCTGGATCTTGCCTTGGCCGTGTCACGTGCCCCTTCCACCATATTCCACATGGTCATGTCGTGTGGAGCTTAAGCGAAACCTGCGCAGGAGAAGTCATCGTCGTGGAGCTTAAGTGAAGCCCTCGTCAGTGGAGCATCAACGCCGTCCTGCGCCGTGTCTTGTGGAACTCATCGACACTTTCTGGATCGGTCAGGATGCGTCATCGAGCTGAGCGTGTGCGGAACTTCCGGAGGTGCCGTCACGTTCGTTGCTTGGATCGGTCGGATCGTGGAGGCGTCGACTACATCAACGCGTTGTTATGCGCTTCCACTTCGGTCACAGTGCGTGGGCGGACCTCTCTCCTCTCGTTGCTATGCCATCACCATGGTCTTGCGTGATCGTGGGAAAATTTTTGAAATTACTCGTTCCCCAACAACCTTTACTCGAGACCTTCCGCATTCTTCATCATAAATATTTACCTTGCTATTTCATGAGGCTGCGAAAAGTTGTTGAGGTCCACGGCCGTCTCCACAGCCAGGGACCGGCCGGGCCCTGACCCCGGACTTGAAAAGATCCGGACATATTTGTGGAGCCGTCGATGGACGTTCTATCATTAAACTGCGGCGGTGCCTTGGTGGCCATCATAGCCGATTGTCTGGCTTTGCTCCTCGTTGCATGTAAGTAAAACCGAGTCCCAACTTCGAAGGACCCTTCTTTGCACTTCACCGCTGCGTATTGCGTCTACAGAAGGCTTTTCGACAGCCATGCGAACCGGTGACTCATCAACAAGGACGCAAAGCGGGTAGGCTTAAAGGAAAGCGGTCGGGTAGGGCAGCCATCGTAGAGGTATGAAAAACCCTGCTCCGTGGTTATCGTCTTTAAAATATAATAACGTCCATGGTTCTGGCAGAAAAAGCGGCTCGTCGTGCAGGTATGGGAGAGCACGCGTACGCCTCCACCGGTGGACTTAAGGCAGATGCTAACGTGGGGACAACACCGTATGTTCCTCCTCTGGAGGATCGGATAGGCTATCCGCTTCAATTCGAAGTGTAGAGTGCCATGATCCAGACGTCATGGCCGTACTCCACGACCTAGTTTCTCGAAGGGCGTTCGATGCCTTCAACTTCGGGAGGCGTGTACATCCGAGCTGCTCAAAATGGCACAGCAAGCGGCGGACCAGTATGTAAAGGATATCTGGTAAGAAAATCTGATAATTATGTATAAGTAGCCCCTGAGACTTGAAGCAGTTGGCACAACTGATTTAGAGATCATTATATGTAAGTTCTACGGAGAAGAATGCCGATTGTCTCAAGAGTGGAGAGAATGCAAAGCCCATCTCTGGCGTGTGATTGCGAATGGAGGAGTCAGAAATTTGTCTGGTAATACTTGTCATGATCGAAAAGAATGAAATGACATGTTGCCAGTTAGTATTACATGCATGCAAATCTGATTCAACAACAACTAGAAACTGGCTGACGTGCTTCACTGGGTGGCAGGAGAAAACGATCTCCAATGCCAATACCGGTTGGGCGTTGGCGAAGATGTTCGGATTCGATGATTACGTAAAGGAGAATAAAACTGACGCAACATTTTTAGTAAATGCTTGAACGAACTTTTATAGAGTTAAGAAACTAGAGTTATATCTGTAGGTATCTTGTGGGTCGTCGAAGAGGAGATGCCGGATCGAGGCGATCTAAAACTCTCACAACTGCGAACAAGTTGACAGTGATACGGGGCATTGGTATGTGGCCATCCGCCTCCCTTGCTAGGAGGCATGGGGCTTCGTAGAGATGCTCAAGGGAAGCGGCGCTTCCGATTATGGAATATCGCTGCCGACAAGGTGCAAGGAAATGCGGGCCATGGTGAAGCGCGCTATACAAGGCTGACCGAACCACATGGCGAGTCGGACACTGTGGTCACGATGGGAAAGAGATCCCGTTAATGCGGTATATGACGGTAAAATTAGCAAAGTATTCCCAACAGGTGTAGGCTAGAAAGCTGTTGGATGGTATAGAAGAAGAATTTAGTCGATCTAAGTGGTGTGCTTCAAATGACATATTATCCCTAGCGGATTGTAAATCATTTTCCATGGCTTACCTTTTAGCCGACCTCCGGATCCGGACAGTCGGTGTATCGAATACCGCTTCAGTTATGTAAAAAGCGAGATGCGGGTGGAAACTAGGCGTAGGGGTCATAAGTGCTTGAGCAGACAAGTACCCAACTAGCTATGTTATATTACATGGATAGTAAGAAACATCTTCGAGGAGAATAGTTATTAAGGTTCCTTTCCCTGGTACGCATGCATTAATATGCATGTCAGAACTCTTGAAAAGAGGCAGGATATAAACATCTCGGGGCATGTATTGCAATAAGCAAAAAGTAATCTTTTGTTCACCGACGAATATTCCCTTAAGAGCGTAGCTTCGGCTTCACCGATCTGAGGTACATCGGCTGACCGGCGTAACAATGTGGAGGTGCTCCCTTATGCCCTAGCCGAATTGAGGGCGTAGGGCATAAACACAAGAGCCGAACAATCAGCTTAGCCAAAACTTAAGTCATATCGATGCATATAATGGCGAAGAAAAGGTACATGTAGAAAAGTAACACATGTGCAAGGCATAAAGCCGGAATATAATTATATTAAGCTTGTGTAGAAGCCCTAGGTATAATGAGCACTGCAGTAGCGTCAAGATTGTGTAGTCAGACACACTTTAAGCTTTTAAGGCCATGAAGAAAAAGGAAGAAAGAAAGAAAGAAAGAAAGAAAAGCGGATAGCGGATATATATAAAAAAGGCGAGGTAGGAGGCGAACACGAGTCCGACACTAGGCGTAGAATCTTGGTCCGGCGCGTTCACAGGTTTGGCTCAGTCGATTGTCCGATGCATCCTTGGGCAATATGCTCCACGGTGAGAACTTTCGATGATGAAGGATCTTCCATTTGGGCTTGACCTTGTTCTTTTTCTTCTCTGGTAGGCATAAACGAGTTAAGCCAGCGTTATATTTTGGCTCGAACTTCTGCCTTTGATACCGTCGAGCCTATTGTGCGATAGAATGCGGGCGGGCTTTTGCCATCACGCTCTCCTCCGAGGCATCTAAACTGTCCTGCCAATCAAGCTCGACTTCTTTCTCTTCGTACATGCGCTTTTCGAGGTGAGTCATGAATGATGTCGTAGGGCAGTACGCCTAGCCATACACCATAAAGCGGTGTGTATCCGTAGTGCGATTGGCGTGGTCCGCAGCCCCATAGTCTGGTCGAGCTCCTCAACCCGGTGCATATCTGATTCCTCAAAGGATCGCACTAATGCTGTTTAATGCCGCTCATAATAAGACCATTGCTCGTTTGACTTGACCGTTTGTTTGGGGGTGATAGGCGGAGGCATAATCGAGCTTAATGCCCATGTTGTCGCACAAGTTTTTACCTCGTTAGCTATGAAGTTCGAGCCGTTATCGGTGATGATCTGTGGGGGACACCATAGATGTAGAACCACGATATGAAGTCTATCATGGTCGGACTCGGCCGTTTAACTGGTTTGGCTTCTATCCATTTGGTGAATTTATCCACCATGACCAATAAGTACTTTTTCTTATGGCTTCCTCCTTTAGGGGTCCGACCATATCAAGCCCCAGACCGCAAAGGGCCAAGTAATGGGGATTGTTTGGAGAGAGGTAGGTGGCGTATGGCTTTGGTTTGCAGCTGGCAACCGTATAGCGTTAGACGAGGTCCTATCGTCTGCTTTCGGGCGTCGGCGGTAAAACATGTCTGAAGGCCTTGCTTACAAGGGCCGGAGCTGCGGCGTGGTGCCGGAGTCCCGCATGAATTTCTGCCAAAAGTTGTTCGTGCTTCCTCTGGAGATGCCTTTGAAGCACTCGGTAGCGCTTTTCTTATAAAGCTCTCCTCATGGACCTTGTAGGCTTTGAACCGCCGCACAATGCAAAGCCTTCGTTTGAGTATTTCTTGCCTAGTTAGGTAGGCCAAGAAGGTTATGTCCGCAGGCGATGACAGCCATAATCACGTGGGCGAATGTGTTATTTGATTGGCGAGCCTCCGATTCGTCAGTGTTCGGGATCGGGCATTGTGGCGGATCCGGACTGTTGTTGCGGTCTCCGTTCCCACACCACAGATGGCAAACATCCTTTCCAAGAAGATATTAGGTGGGACAGGTGCGTGTGCGCGTTGATCGCGAGGATATCTGCGGCTTGATTGTTTTCTCGGATCACATGGTGGAATTGGAGCCCCTCGAACGGCCCGACATTTGAGGGCGGCGTTGCGGTCAGCCGCCATTTTGGAGTCCTTGGCATCAAAGTCTCCATTTATTTGAGATATTGCGGTTGAGTCCCACGCACCTCTAGGCGTTGAATGCCCATGGAGACTTCCATCAGGAGACCATGCAGGGCTTCATATTCATTGCTTTGTTGGAGTCTGTATAATATTTGGAGTATGTATTGGACTGTATCTCCGGTGGGGATGTCGGGACTGACGCCCATGACCAGCCCAGCATCTTAGAGTTGTCAAAGTGCATGATCCAATTGGAGTATCGCTTGTACTCTTTAGGAGATTGGTTTCTGTCCGGCGTGAAATCAGCCCGATGCCCGACTTAATGGCCGCGTGGTTTTGTATGTTATGTCAAGCGGGAGGAGCTCAATATCCCATTTAATCTAGCCCGTGGCATCGCGGTTATTTATTATGTCGTTGAGTGGTACTTGAGGCCGTGATTGAACACTCTTGAAAGTAGTGTCATAGTTTCGGGATGCCATGAAGACCCGTATGCTATCTTTGATAATGTGGGTACCGTGATTTGCATGGAGTGAGACGGTGGATCGTAATATAACGGCTTTTGAGGCGGGAACTTATATCGTCTCTCTCTCATTCGGACAATCTTTAACGCTTACAACCTGGTGTGTTGCCGCTATATATAACATTGGTTCACCGATATTTGGCGCGGCCAAGATTGGGTTGCTGGCCAAGAGGGCTTTTATTTCTTCAATCTGACGTGGCGCATCAAATCCACTCGAAGTGTTCGGTGCATCGAAGAAGCGATAAAGTCTTGCCTTTTCTCCCAATCGGGAGATAAAGCGGCAAAACAGCCACATCCGATTAATTTCTGGATTTGCTTGAAGTCATTGGGGTAGCCAACTATGAAGAGCTCGGTTTAGCTTGGTTTGCAATTCCTCTATTGGAAATGATGAAGCCCAAGATCTTTGGCCGAACGCATGGCAGCATTTACTGGATTGAGCTTGATGTCATATGTTGGAGATTGTCGAGCGTAAGCCTCAAGTCATCTATTAAAAGATTGACGTGTTTGGTTTTGATGACCATCGTCTACATATGCCTCCACTGTTTTGCGATTTGTGTTTCGAGCATATCTGAATCATCGTTGATAGGTTGCCGGCGTTTTTAGCCGAAAGGCATGGTGTTAAAACGAAGGGGCCGTATGGGGTGATGAATGCCGTTGCGGCTTGATCGGACTCCGCCATGTTGATTTGGTGGTATCCGGATATCGTCGAAAACACAATGATGGTGTCCTGCGGTGGCGTCGATAATTTGATTGATCACGGGTGAGGAAGGGATCCTTGGGGCAAACCTTGTTAAGGTCCTCGAAATTGACACATGGCGATTTGTCCTTCTTTGGTACCATTACGAGGTTTGCTAGCCATTCGGATCTTTTATTTCTATAATGAATCGGCCTCGGTAACAGCTAGCTCCTCTCACATGGCTTCGCTTAGGCTCGAAAGCTTGAAAGTGCCTTGGCCAAACTTGTATCCCTTTAGAATGTTTAGTCTATGCTTTTGCCTGCGTTAAGTTCTGGCATGTCTGAAGGATGTCGGTGAAGATGTCCCAATTCTCGCAAGAACACTGCGATCGGCGTCTGTGGAGGTTCATTTGTGCCCGATGGATGCTATTTTGTAGGGTCCATTGGGTGGACTGGAATTTGACTATTTAGTTCGCTGGTTTAAAGAGGTGGACTTGGAGTCGAAATCGAGCATGTCGGTTAAGTTGTGGGCAGTGGCTATTAAGTGGGTGGTGGGTGGAGGCAATTTCTTAATCGTCCGCTTCCCTCGAGCGGACATAGTTAGACCAAGGCCTCTGACAAGAAGACCTTAATAGAATTAAGCACATGGCCCAAGGCGAGTCTTTGAAAGATATCCTGAAGGAAAACTCCATGATCGGCAATCAGATTCGATAGAACGCAGACTGAGGCGGTTGAACCCGTGGCGAGGGCGAATCAATGATCCGACAACACATGTCTACGTGGAGGAGGTGAAGTCGTGTTTGGCTCTATCTCGCGAGTGTCGGCCTCCATGCGAGGTCCATCCACCGTCCACAGACGCGCAATCTGCTCGGATTGAGGCGAAATAGCCACATGTGTGATCTCCCGAACGAATCCGGCAATGAGCTAAGTCATGCTCATCGTGGTCATCGGCACTTGACATGGGCTCGAATCCGTCAAAGATCAAGTCTCCGCGATGTCCCGGTATAGCAAGCTTCAAACCTGACACGGCGGGGCGTAGCTCTCGATCTGCTCGGATGGCCAAGTGAGTTGGCCCATGATCAAAGCCCGAATCGAAGATCTGTCGGGAAAAACCTCACCGATCGCGCCGTTGCCGATGATCGAAGGAGCCATCAAACCTTTATCTTGGCGGCCTGATGGAACTCTCAATGAAAGCACCAATGTCGGTGTCAAAATCGGCGGATCTCGGGTGAGGTCCCGAAGCTGTCGTCTAAAGCGAATCGTAATAGCAGGCGGGGAGACACAATGTTTACCCAGTTGGGCCCTCTCGATGGAAATACCCTACTTCACCTTGATTGATCTTGATGATATGAGTATTAAAGAGTTGATCTACCATGAGATCGTTGAGGCTAAACCCTAGAAGCTAGCCTATGATTATGATTGTTATTGTCTACGGACTAAAACCCTCCGGTTTATATAGACATCGGAGGGGAGCTAGGGTTACAGTCGGTTACAAGGAGGAGATCTACATATCCGAATTGCCAAGCTTGCCTTCCGCAAAGGAGAGTCCCATCCGGACCGGGGCGAAGTCTTCAATCTTGTATTTTCATAGTCAACAGTCCGGCAAAAGTATATAGTCGGCTGTCGAGACCCTAATCAGGACTCTCTCAGCTGCGCCTCGCCAAGTTCATGAACCCATTTAATGGCCATACTATTTTTCTACACATTGAAGCACCTCGAGGCTCGTCGTCCGCATCCCAAGGGATGACATGGGCTGCTCCACTGCGACGTCTTTCGAGTTCCCGTCTTGAGGCGATGAATGGTGAGCACCTTGCACATCACCTCGAGGACTCTTGAACTATTTATGTGTTTCCTAGTGCTGCAACAAGAGATCACAAAGGTGGACCACAATATGGCCATCAGGACACACCTTCACTTGAGAGATTACTTGTAGTTGATCAACAAGGTCCAACAAGAATCAATGTCATTTCTGCGTCGAAATTGAAAGTGGTGGGCTACTCGTGCATCCAAATACTACAACTTTCAGGTACAGCAATGTTATATACCTCTCCTTCTTGATATCAACGTTATAACTAGTTTTGAAGATGTATGCTCGTCATCATCCAATGACTTCACGAACTCTAGGCACGTGAAGGTCTTGGCACTAGAATCGTCGTCCCCAACCTGGACCAAGTTTTCAGTTGCCTCGGATGCTTTCAGCGCTGAAGAAGCTGTATATCAGCGGTGTTCCTTTCCTGTTAAATGTTAACCATAAGGAGTTCAATTTTTTTACCTTTTCCCAAGTTCACAATGACAATGTACTACTATTTCTGAAGGAATTTTGGAGGATTTTAGTACATACACCCCACCCCATATTGGTTGCTTCATTCATATGGTTACAATCGTCCATAAATTTCTCCTTTGGATTCATCTGCTAGTTTTCTTAGAGATTTTTCATCAATCCAACCTCTTGTGAAGAAGGCTACATGTTTCTAGAATGTAATCAAATTCCCATGTTAATCATGCTAGATTGAAGATGGCACGTTGGTGCATTTACCAATCCTGCAAACCAAATGGGCGTGTAGCAGTGTTCAAAACTGCATGTAGGCACTAACACGTTCTCTTCTTTTGCAGTGCATATTAGGCGGTGGATGATGTTTATAACGCGATCACATGAATGCCTATATCTACATCTCTCAAATATTACTTTGAACTCCTCTTGAGGGACGAGAATTACACTGCTTGGGTTCTTTCTTGCGAGCAAAGGTGCTGAGTGTGAGGTTCAACACACATTTAATTAGGAAAGATCAATGGTATGATCAGCAGATCCGGCTGGTACTGTTGAATGGAAGTGCCTCCAAAATGCCAAAGTTCATATGGGAAGAACATATGGCAAAGCAATTGGAAATCATTATGTCAAACCCATACATGACTTGTCAGATGATCCTTTTCAGAAATGGCGCAGCTTGCAATGTTTGAATTTAGGCGTTGTAATCTTTGAATTTGAACCTTGCAATATTTATGGTATTTGTTATATTGAACCTGACTGTTTCTATTCTCTTGCCTAATCACAAACAGTTCATCCAGTGAATGAATTGTACTGTATATCGCTTTTACCTTCATCTGCTGCCCGTTTTTTTTGTGTTGCCTAATCACAAATAGTTCATCCGAGTGAACCGTATGCTATGCATCGCACACCTTCATCTGGCTGCCTGTTTCTTTTATTCCTACTCATCAAAAGCGGTTAATTGAACTGAACCGTATGCCCTTCATCGCGCCTTCTAAAACCTGAATCGTGTTTGATGCATCCGTCGCCATAAGCGTTTAGACATCAAGCGAGGTATGTCACTATGTATGCCTCTACTTGACTAGCTTGTTAATCAAAGATGGTTATGTTTCTAACCATGAACAAGGAGTTGTTATTTGATTAACAAGGTCACATCGATGGTTGAATGATCTGATTGACATGACCCATTCCGTTAGCTTAACGATTGATCGTTTAGTATGTTAATGCTTTCTTCATGACCCATACATGTTCCTATAACTGTGAGATTATACACTCCGTTTACGGAGGAACACTGATACCAAAGCGTCCTGGCGTAACTGGGTGATTATAAAATTACTGGTGTCTCAAAGTACTTGTTGGGTTGGCGTATTTGAGATTAGGTTTGTCACTCGATTGTGGGAGAGGTATCTCAGGCCTTCGGTAATGCACATCACTTAAGCCTTGCAAGCATTACAACTAATGAGTTAGTTGTGAGATGATGTATTGGAGCGAGTAAAGAGACTTACATAGCGAGATTGAACTAGGTATTGGATCTGACGATCGAATCTCGGGTAAGTAACATACCGATGACAAAGGAACAACATTATTATGCGTTATGCGGTTTGACGATAAAGATCTTCGTAGAATATGTAAAGAACCAATATGGGCATCCGGTTCCGCTATTGGTTATTGACCGAGAATGTTCTGAGTCATGTCTACATAGTTCTCGAACCCGTAGATCCTTACGCAATTTGATGATTCATTATGAGTTTATAAGTATTGATGCGCGAAGTTTGTTGGTCCGGATGTGATCACGGACATGAGGTCTCGAAATGGTGAGACATAAAGATTGATATATTGGAAGCCTATGTTTGGACTTGGAATGGTTCGAGTGAAAGCAGGATATTCTGCAGGAACAAGAGTTCTGGAACCAGAGGTATAGGCCTTCATGGGCCTCAAGGGAGAAGGAAGGCGGCCAAGGTGAATATGGCCCCCCTCCCCCTTCAGGTCCGAATAGGACAAGGAGAGAGGCGGCGCCCTCCCTCTTCCCCTCCCAATCTCTCCAACTAGGAGAGGGAGTCCTACTCGGTGGGAGGACTCCTCCTTAATCGCCTCCTTGGGCGGCCCCTGCCTCCTTTATATCTGGGGCACCCCATGACACACAAGTTGATCTCTGGATCTTGCCTTGGTGTCGGTGCCCCTTCACCATATTCACTTGGTCATATCGTCCATGGAGCTTAAGTGAAGCCCTCTGTAGGAAGTCATATCGTCGGGCTTGGCGAAGCCTGCGTCGTGGAGCATCAACATGTCCTCACGCCCGTCGTCTTGTGGACTCATCGACACTTTCTTGGATCGGTCCGGGGATCGTCATCGAGCTGAGCGTGTGCGAGAACTTCGGAGGTGCCATCGTTCGGTGCTTGGATCAGTCGGATCGTGGAGGCGTCGACTACATCAACAGCGTTGTTATAACGCTTCGCTTCGGTCTCACAGTGCGTGGGCGGACTCTCCCTCGTTGCTATGCCATCACCATGGTCTTGCGTGATCGTAGGAAATTTTTTTACGTTCCCAGCAGTGGCATCGAGCCTGGTTTTATCGTTGATGTCATGTGCGAGTAGAACACAAGTGAGTTATGGACGATACAAGTCATACTGCCTACCAGCATTTCATACTTTGGTTCAGCGGTATTGTGAGATGGGCGGCCCGGACCGACATTCTGCGTAAACTTCTGCGAGACTGGTTTCGCTCCGAGCACTCGTTGCTTAAAGGTGACGTGGTGTCATCTCTCTCTTTAGTTGATCGAGTAATTTCGCCCGATGATCAGAAGGTTAAGCGAAGTCTATTTGTGAAATATCGTTGTAGGTTTTGATCGTAGGTAAACGGTTCTTGCTCAGCCCATAGCATACGTAAAACTTGCAACAACAACAAAGTAGAGACGTCTAACTTGTTTTGCAGGGCATGTTGTGATGTGATATGGTCAAGGCGTGATGCTATATTTTATTGTATGAGATGATCATGTTTTGTAAGAGTTATAAACAGCTGGCAGGAGCCATATGGTTGTCTTTATTGTATGAAATGCAAGCGCCATGTAATTGCTTTACTTTATCACTAAGGAGTAGCGATAGTCGTAGAAGCAATAGTTGGCGAGGCGACAACGATACTACGATGGAGATCAAGGTGTCGGCGCGGTGGCGATGGTGATCATGGCGGTGCTTGATGGATCTGGCACAAGATGATGATGACCATATCATATCACTTATATTGATTGCATGTGATGTTTATCCTTTATGCATCTTATCTTGCTTTGATGGCGGTAGCATTATAAGATGATCTCTCACTAAAAATTATCAAGAAGTGTTCTCCAGTGATGCCGTTGTGAAAGTTATTAGTCTTTGGACTGCGTGATGATCGGGTGTGATAGGCTCTACGTTCAATCTAGCGGGTGCAAAACAGTTAACGCAGAATACTCAGGTTAAACTTGCGAGCCTAGCATATAACAGATATGGCCTCGGAACACGGAGACCGAAAGATCGAGCGTGAATCATATAGTGAATATGATCAACATAGTGATGTTCCATTGAAACTCCATCTCACGTGATGATGGACATGGTTTAGTTGATTTGGATCACGTAATCATTAGATGACTAGAGATGTACTTGTCTAAGTGGGAGTTTTTTAATATGATTAATTGAACTTAAATTTATCATGAACTTAGTACTGATAGTATTTTGCTTGTCTATGTTTCTGTAGATAGATGGCTCGTCTGTTGTTCGTTGAATTTTAATCGTTCCTTGAAAAGCAAAGTTGAAAGATGATGGTAGCAATTACGAATTGGGTCCGTAACGAGGATTATCCTCATTGCTGCACAGAAAATTACGTCTGGAAGCTTCGCTGGGTAGCGAACTGCTTGAATCTTGAGCGAGTTGACGTCGGCAAGCGGCGATGACTACTCTATAGTTCGATGTGCCATGCTTTCTGACAGAACGGGTCTTCAACGGCGTTTTGAGCGTCATGGAGCATATGAGATGTTCCGGGAGTTGAAGTTAATATTTCAAGCAAATGCGGATTGAGAGATATGAAGTCTCCAATAAGTTCTGGCTAAGATGGAGAATAGTTCATCGGTGAGCACATACTCAAAAATAAGGTATAACAATCCTTAATTCAGGTGGGAGTTAATCTTCGGATGATAGTGTCGTGAAATTCTCCAATCACTGCCACAAGCTACAAGAGCTTGTGATGAACTATAATATGCAAGGGATGACTAAGACAATTCACGGCTCTTAGCATCTAGAAAGCAGCGGAGGTAGAAATCAAGAAAAGAGCATCAAGTGTTGATGGTCAAAGACCACTAGTTTCAAGAAAAAGGGCAAAGGGAGAAGAAGGAAACTTCAAAAGAACAGCAAGAAAAAAGTTGCGATCAAGAGAAAAACCAAATGGACCTAAGCACAATGGTATTTTCTTAAGCGAACTGGACAACTGAGGCGGAACTGCCCCAAGTATTTGGCGGATAAGAAGGATGGCAAGGTGATCAAGGTATATGTGATATACATGTTATTGATGTGTACCTTACTAATACTATGATAGTACAGGTATTTGATACTGGATTACATTGCTAATATTTGCATCGAAGCAGGAACTACGGATTAGCGAATTGGCTGGGGCGAGGTGACGATCTGGCGTTGGAAATGGTTCAAAGTCGATGTGATGTCATGATCGCACGCTACCTCTACATCTACCTTGAGTTAGTTTTAGACCTAAATAATTGTTATTTGGTGCGGCGTTGAGCATGAACATTATATCTGGATCTTGTTTATTGCGGGCGGTTATTCATTCATCGAGAATAATGGTTGTTCTATTTATATGGTAATATCTTTTATGGTCATGCACCCTTGAAGAATGGTCTATTCTTGTTGAATCTCGGCGGTAGTGATACACATATTCATATGTTGAAACCAAAAGATGCGAGTTGATAATGATAGTGCAACTTATTTGTAGCCTTGCCGTTTAGGTCATATCGATGTAAAAGCGCTGAAGAAACTCCATCTTGATGGAGCTTGGAATCCTTGATTATGAATCACTTGGTACTTGAACCGTGCCTCATGGGCAAGATGACCAAAACGCCGTTCTCGGAACTATGGAATGAGCAATGATTTGTTGGAAATCATACATCTGGATGTTTGTGGTCAATGAATGTTGAGGCCTTGGTAGGTATCGTTATTCTCACCTTCACGGATGATTTGAGCGAGATATGGGTATATCTACTAATGAAACACAAATCTGAAACATTTGAAAAGTTCAAAAGAATTTGGTGAAGTGGAAAATCATCGTAACAAAAAAATAAAGTTTCTGATCTGATCGTGGAGAGAATATTTGAGTTCTGAGTTTGGTTTACATTTGAAACAATGTGGAATAGTTTACGCTCCATACCGAACACCGGAAAATGGTGTGTCGAGCGTCGTGTCGTACTTTACTAGATATGGTGCGATTATGATGTCTATTCCGATTTACCGCTATCGTTTTGGGGTTATGCTTTAGAGGCGGCCATTCCGTTGAATAGGACACCGTCAAAATCCGTTGAGGCGGCCTTATGAGTGTGGTTTGGCAGAAACCAAAGTTGTCGTTTCTTAAAGTTTGAGGATCACGATGCTTATGTAAGAAACTTCAAGAGATAGCTCGAACCCAAATCGGAAAATGTGTCTTAGGATACCCAAAGGGGCGTTGGGTACACCTTCTATCACAGATCTGAAGGCAAGATTTTTCGTTTAAAAATCGGATCCTTTCTAGAAGGAGTTTCTCTCGAAAGAAGTGAGTGGGAGGAAAGTAGAACTTGATGAGATAAGCATATCTGCTCCCTTATTGGAAAGTAGTTCATCACAAGAAATGGTTCTGTGACAGCTACACCAATTAGTGAAACTAATGATGATGATCATGAAGCTTGAGATCAAGTTACTCTTTGAACCTCGTAGGTCGACGGTAAAATCGCGCAGTGATGCAGTAATCCTATTACGGTCATGTTACTTGACCATGGCGAACCTACGAACTATGAAGAAGCGATGGTGAGCCCAGTTCATAAAATGGCTGGAAGCCATGAAATCAGATGGGATCCATGTATGAGAACAAAGTATGGACTTTGGTTGACTTGCCGTGATCGGCAAGCCATTGAAAATAAATGGGTCTTTAAGAAGAAAGTGGCGCCGATGGTAATATAGCTACAAAGCTCGACTTGTTGCAAAGGTTTCGACAAGTTCAAGGGTTGACTACGATGAGACTTTCTCACCCGTGGCGATGCTTAAATCTGTCCGAATCATGTTAGCAATTGCGCATTTTATGATTATGAAATTTGGCAAATGGATGTAAAACCGCATTCTTGAATGGATTCTAGAAGAAGAGTTGTATATGATGCAACGAGAAGGTTTTGTCGATCAAAGGTGCTAACAAAGTGTGCAAGCTCAACGATCAATTTATGTCTGGTGCAAGCCTCTAGGAGTTGGAATAAGCGCTTTGATAGTGTGATCAAAGCATATGGGTTTATCACAGACTTTTGGAGAAGCTGTATTTACAAGAAAGTGAGTGGGAGCTCTGTAGCATTTACGCTATTATATGTGGACGACATATATTAATTGGAAATGATATAGAATTTCTGGATAGCATAAAGGATACTTGAATAAAAGTTTTCAATGAAGACCTCGGTGAAGCTGCTTACATATTGGGCATCAAGATCTATAGAGATAGATCAAGGCGTTTAATTGGACTTTCACAAAGCACATACCTTGATAAAGTTTTGAAAAAATTCAAAATGGATCAAGGCAAAAGGTTTTTACATGTTGCAAGGTGTAAGATTGAGTCGGACTCAATGCCCGACCATGACAGAAGATAGAGAGAAAATGAAAGATGTTCCTATGCTTCACCATAGGCTCTATCATGTAATACAATCTTATTAGACCGGACGTGGCGTTAGCTGTAAGCTTGGCAGGAAGGTACCAAAGTAATCCGAGTGGATCACTGACGGCAGTCGAGAACATCCTGAAATACGAAAAGGACTAAGGATATGTTTCTACGTATATGGAGGTGACAAAGAGCTGATCGTAAATGGTTCGTCGATGCAAGCTTTGACACTGATCCGGACGATTCTAAATGCAAACCCGGATCGTGTTTTATTAAGCGGTGGAGCTAGGGTTGGTGCAGTTCTAAACAAAGCGTCGTGGCGGGATCTACATGTGAGCGAGGTACATAGCTGCCGGAAGCAGCAAATGAAGATCGGATGAAAGAGTTCATTTCGATCTAGGTGTCATACCTAGTGCATGGGACGATGAAGATCTTACTGTGACAATCTGGTGCAATTGCCTTGGCAAAGGAATCAGTTTCACAAGAGGACCAAGCACATCAAGGCCTTCAATTCCATTGGGGACCAAGTCAAGTGGGAGACATAGAGATTTACAAAATACATACGGATCTGAATGTTGCAGACCGTTGACTAAGCCTCTTCCACGAGCAAAACATGATCAGCACCAAGACTCCATGGGTGTTAGGATCATTACTTTGTAATCTAGATTATTGACTCTAGTGCAAGTGGGAGAGGAAATATGCCCTAGAGGCAATAATAAAGTTATTTATTTCCTTATATCATGATAAATGTTTATTATTCATGCTAAATTATGATAGGAAAACATAATACATGTGAATATATAGACAAACACGTTATGTCACTAGTATGCCTCTACTTGACTAGCTTGTTAATCAAAGATGGTTATGTTTCCTAACCATGAACAAGGAGTTGTTATTTGATTAATAAGGTCACGTCATTAGTTGAATGATCGATTGACATGACCCATTCCGTTAACAACGATTGATCGTTTAGTATGTTAATGCTTTCTTCATGACCCATACATGTTCCTATAACTATGAGATTATGCAACTCCGTTACGGAGGAACACTGAAATTACTAAAGCGTCCTGTAGCTGATTATAAAAATTACTCGGTGTCTCCAAAGGTACTTGTTGGGTTGGCGTATTTGAGATTAGGTTTTGTCCTCCGATTGTCGGAGAGGTATCTCGAGCCTTCTCGGTAATTCACATCATAAGCCTTGCAAGTTACAACTAATGAGTTAGTTGTGAGATGATGTATTGAGCGAGTAAAGAGACTTACCGATAACGAATTGAACTAGGTATTGAATCATGATCGAATCTCGGGTAGTAACATACCGATGACAAAGGGAACCAGTTCGAGGCCGTAAGGAATCCCTTAAACAACCGTTTGCATGTGATTCATTATGAGTTTATAAGTATTGATGCACGAAGTTTGTTAGTCCCGGATGTGATCACGGACATGTGAGAGTCTCGAAATGGTCGAGACATAAAGATTGATATATTGGAAGCCTATGTTTGGACTTGGAATGGTTAGAGTAAGCAGGATATTCGGAACAGGGGATTCGGAACCCGAAGTATATAGGCCTTCATGGGCCTCAAGGGAGAAGGAAGGGCCGGCCAAGGTGGGCTCGCCCCTCCCCTTCCATCCGAATAGGACAAGGAGAGGCGGCGCCTCCCTCTTCCCCTCCCCAATCCTACTCCAACTAGGAGGAGAGTCCTACTCGGTGGGAGTAGGACTCCTCCTGGTGCGCCTCCCCCCTTGGGCCGGCCTCCCTTGCCTCCTTTATGCACAGGGGCAGGGCACCCATATTACACTAAGTTGATCTCTGGATCTTGCCTTGGCCGTGTCACGTGCCCCTTCCACCATATTCCACATGGTCATGTCGTGTGGAGCTTAAGCGAAACCTGCGCAGGAGAAGTCATCGTCGTGGAGCTTAAGTGAAGCCCTCGTCAGTGGAGCATCAACGCCGTCCTGCGCCGTGTCTTGTGGAACTCATCGACACTTTCTGGATCGGTCAGGATGCGTCATCGAGCTGAGCGTGTGCGGAACTTCCGGAGGTGCCGTCACGTTCGTTGCTTGGATCGGTCGGATCGTGGAGGCGTCGACTACATCAACGCGTTGTTATGCGCTTCCACTTCGGTCACAGTGCGTGGGCGGACCTCTCTCCTCTCGTTGCTATGCCATCACCATGGTCTTGCGTGATCGTGGGAAAATTTTTGAAATTACTCGTTCCCCAACAACCTTTACTCGAGACCTTCCGCATTCTTCATCATAAATATTTACCTTGCTATTTCATGAGGCTGCGAAAAGTTGTTGAGGTCCACGGCCGTCTCCACAGCCAGGGACCGGCCGGGCCCTGACCCCGGACTTGAAAAGATCCGGACATATTTGTGGAGCCGTCGATGGACGTTCTATCATTAAACTGCGGCGGTGCCTTGGTGGCCATCATAGCCGATTGTCTGGCTTTGCTCCTCGTTGCATGTAAGTAAAACCGAGTCCCAACTTCGAAGGACCCTTCTTTGCACTTCACCGCTGCGTATTGCGTCTACAGAAGGCTTTTCGACAGCCATGCGAACCGGTGACTCATCAACAAGGACGCAAAGCGGGTAGGCTTAAAGGAAAGCGGTCGGGTAGGGCAGCCATCGTAGAGGTATGAAAAACCCTGCTCCGTGGTTATCGTCTTTAAAATATAATAACGTCCATGGTTCTGGCAGAAAAAGCGGCTCGTCGTGCAGGTATGGGAGAGCACGCGTACGCCTCCACCGGTGGACTTAAGGCAGATGCTAACGTGGGGACAACACCGTATGTTCCTCCTCTGGAGGATCGGATAGGCTATCCGCTTCAATTCGAAGTGTAGAGTGCCATGATCCAGACGTCATGGCCGTACTCCACGACCTAGTTTCTCGAAGGGCGTTCGATGCCTTCAACTTCGGGAGGCGTGTACATCCGAGCTGCTCAAAATGGCACAGCAAGCGGCGGACCAGTATGTAAAGGATATCTGGTAAGAAAATCTGATAATTATGTATAAGTAGCCCCTGAGACTTGAAGCAGTTGGCACAACTGATTTAGAGATCATTATATGTAAGTTCTACGGAGAAGAATGCCGATTGTCTCAAGAGTGGAGAGAATGCAAAGCCCATCTCTGGCGTGTGATTGCGAATGGAGGAGTCAGAAATTTGTCTGGTAATACTTGTCATGATCGAAAAGAATGAAATGACATGTTGCCAGTTAGTATTACATGCATGCAAATCTGATTCAACAACAACTAGAAACTGGCTGACGTGCTTCACTGGGTGGCAGGAGAAAACGATCTCCAATGCCAATACCGGTTGGGCGTTGGCGAAGATGTTCGGATTCGATGATTACGTAAAGGAGAATAAAACTGACGCAACATTTTTAGTAAATGCTTGAACGAACTTTTATAGAGTTAAGAAACTAGAGTTATATCTGTAGGTATCTTGTGGGTCGTCGAAGAGGAGATGCCGGATCGAGGCGATCTAAAACTCTCACAACTGCGAACAAGTTGACAGTGATACGGGGCATTGGTATGTGGCCATCCGCCTCCCTTGCTAGGAGGCATGGGGCTTCGTAGAGATGCTCAAGGGAAGCGGCGCTTCCGATTATGGAATATCGCTGCCGACAAGGTGCAAGGAAATGCGGGCCATGGTGAAGCGCGCTATACAAGGCTGACCGAACCACATGGCGAGTCGGACACTGTGGTCACGATGGGAAAGAGATCCCGTTAATGCGGTATATGACGGTAAAATTAGCAAAGTATTCCCAACAGGTGTAGGCTAGAAAGCTGTTGGATGGTATAGAAGAAGAATTTAGTCGATCTAAGTGGTGTGCTTCAAATGACATATTATCCCTAGCGGATTGTAAATCATTTTCCATGGCTTACCTTTTAGCCGACCTCCGGATCCGGACAGTCGGTGTATCGAATACCGCTTCAGTTATGTAAAAAGCGAGATGCGGGTGGAAACTAGGCGTAGGGGTCATAAGTGCTTGAGCAGACAAGTACCCAACTAGCTATGTTATATTACATGGATAGTAAGAAACATCTTCGAGGAGAATAGTTATTAAGGTTCCTTTCCCTGGTACGCATGCATTAATATGCATGTCAGAACTCTTGAAAAGAGGCAGGATATAAACATCTCGGGGCATGTATTGCAATAAGCAAAAAGTAATCTTTTGTTCACCGACGAATATTCCCTTAAGAGCGTAGCTTCGGCTTCACCGATCTGAGGTACATCGGCTGACCGGCGTAACAATGTGGAGGTGCTCCCTTATGCCCTAGCCGAATTGAGGGCGTAGGGCATAAACACAAGAGCCGAACAATCAGCTTAGCCAAAACTTAAGTCATATCGATGCATATAATGGCGAAGAAAAGGTACATGTAGAAAAGTAACACATGTGCAAGGCATAAAGCCGGAATATAATTATATTAAGCTTGTGTAGAAGCCCTAGGTATAATGAGCACTGCAGTAGCGTCAAGATTGTGTAGTCAGACACACTTTAAGCTTTTAAGGCCATGAAGAAAAAGGAAGAAAGAAAGAAAGAAAGAAAGAAAAGCGGATAGCGGATATATATAAAAAAGGCGAGGTAGGAGGCGAACACGAGTCCGACACTAGGCGTAGAATCTTGGTCCGGCGCGTTCACAGGTTTGGCTCAGTCGATTGTCCGATGCATCCTTGGGCAATATGCTCCACGGTGAGAACTTTCGATGATGAAGGATCTTCCATTTGGGCTTGACCTTGTTCTTTTTCTTCTCTGGTAGGCATAAACGAGTTAAGCCAGCGTTATATTTTGGCTCGAACTTCTGCCTTTGATACCGTCGAGCCTATTGTGCGATAGAATGCGGGCGGGCTTTTGCCATCACGCTCTCCTCCGAGGCATCTAAACTGTCCTGCCAATCAAGCTCGACTTCTTTCTCTTCGTACATGCGCTTTTCGAGGTGAGTCATGAATGATGTCGTAGGGCAGTACGCCTAGCCATACACCATAAAGCGGTGTGTATCCGTAGTGCGATTGGCGTGGTCCGCAGCCCCATAGTCTGGTCGAGCTCCTCAACCCGGTGCATATCTGATTCCTCAAAGGATCGCACTAATGCTGTTTAATGCCGCTCATAATAAGACCATTGCTCGTTTGACTTGACCGTTTGTTTGGGGGTGATAGGCGGAGGCATAATCGAGCTTAATGCCCATGTTGTCGCACAAGTTTTTACCTCGTTAGCTATGAAGTTCGAGCCGTTATCGGTGATGATCTGTGGGGGACACCATAGATGTAGAACCACGATATGAAGTCTATCATGGTCGGACTCGGCCGTTTAACTGGTTTGGCTTCTATCCATTTGGTGAATTTATCCACCATGACCAATAAGTACTTTTTCTTATGGCTTCCTCCTTTAGGGGTCCGACCATATCAAGCCCCAGACCGCAAAGGGCCAAGTAATGGGGATTGTTTGGAGAGAGGTAGGTGGCGTATGGCTTTGGTTTGCAGCTGGCAACCGTATAGCGTTAGACGAGGTCCTATCGTCTGCTTTCGGGCGTCGGCGGTAAAACATGTCTGAAGGCCTTGCTTACAAGGGCCGGAGCTGCGGCGTGGTGCCGGAGTCCCGCATGAATTTCTGCCAAAAGTTGTTCGTGCTTCCTCTGGAGATGCCTTTGAAGCACTCGGTAGCGCTTTTCTTATAAAGCTCTCCTCATGGACCTTGTAGGCTTTGAACCGCCGCACAATGCAAAGCCTTCGTTTGAGTATTTCTTGCCTAGTTAGGTAGGCCAAGAAGGTTATGTCCGCAGGCGATGACAGCCATAATCACGTGGGCGAATGTGTTATTTGATTGGCGAGCCTCCGATTCGTCAGTGTTCGGGATCGGGCATTGTGGCGGATCCGGACTGTTGTTGCGGTCTCCGTTCCCACACCACAGATGGCAAACATCCTTTCCAAGAAGATATTAGGTGGGACAGGTGCGTGTGCGCGTTGATCGCGAGGATATCTGCGGCTTGATTGTTTTCTCGGATCACATGGTGGAATTGGAGCCCCTCGAACGGCCCGACATTTGAGGGCGGCGTTGCGGTCAGCCGCCATTTTGGAGTCCTTGGCATCAAAGTCTCCATTTATTTGAGATATTGCGGTTGAGTCCCACGCACCTCTAGGCGTTGAATGCCCATGGAGACTTCCATCAGGAGACCATGCAGGGCTTCATATTCATTGCTTTGTTGGAGTCTGTATAATATTTGGAGTATGTATTGGACTGTATCTCCGGTGGGGATGTCGGGACTGACGCCCATGACCAGCCCAGCATCTTAGAGTTGTCAAAGTGCATGATCCAATTGGAGTATCGCTTGTACTCTTTAGGAGATTGGTTTCTGTCCGGCGTGAAATCAGCCCGATGCCCGACTTAATGGCCGCGTGGTTTTGTATGTTATGTCAAGCGGGAGGAGCTCAATATCCCATTTAATCTAGCCCGTGGCATCGCGGTTATTTATTATGTCGTTGAGTGGTACTTGAGGCCGTGATTGAACACTCTTGAAAGTAGTGTCATAGTTTCGGGATGCCATGAAGACCCGTATGCTATCTTTGATAATGTGGGTACCGTGATTTGCATGGAGTGAGACGGTGGATCGTAATATAACGGCTTTTGAGGCGGGAACTTATATCGTCTCTCTCTCATTCGGACAATCTTTAACGCTTACAACCTGGTGTGTTGCCGCTATATATAACATTGGTTCACCGATATTTGGCGCGGCCAAGATTGGGTTGCTGGCCAAGAGGGCTTTTATTTCTTCAATCTGACGTGGCGCATCAAATCCACTCGAAGTGTTCGGTGCATCGAAGAAGCGATAAAGTCTTGCCTTTTCTCCCAATCGGGAGATAAAGCGGCAAAACAGCCACATCCGATTAATTTCTGGATTTGCTTGAAGTCATTGGGGTAGCCAACTATGAAGAGCTCGGTTTAGCTTGGTTTGCAATTCCTCTATTGGAAATGATGAAGCCCAAGATCTTTGGCCGAACGCATGGCAGCATTTACTGGATTGAGCTTGATGTCATATGTTGGAGATTGTCGAGCGTAAGCCTCAAGTCATCTATTAAAAGATTGACGTGTTTGGTTTTGATGACCATCGTCTACATATGCCTCCACTGTTTTGCGATTTGTGTTTCGAGCATATCTGAATCATCGTTGATAGGTTGCCGGCGTTTTTAGCCGAAAGGCATGGTGTTAAAACGAAGGGGCCGTATGGGGTGATGAATGCCGTTGCGGCTTGATCGGACTCCGCCATGTTGATTTGGTGGTATCCGGATATCGTCGAAAACACAATGATGGTGTCCTGCGGTGGCGTCGATAATTTGATTGATCACGGGTGAGGAAGGGATCCTTGGGGCAAACCTTGTTAAGGTCCTCGAAATTGACACATGGCGATTTGTCCTTCTTTGGTACCATTACGAGGTTTGCTAGCCATTCGGATCTTTTATTTCTATAATGAATCGGCCTCGGTAACAGCTAGCTCCTCTCACATGGCTTCGCTTAGGCTCGAAAGCTTGAAAGTGCCTTGGCCAAACTTGTATCCCTTTAGAATGTTTAGTCTATGCTTTTGCCTGCGTTAAGTTCTGGCATGTCTGAAGGATGTCGGTGAAGATGTCCCAATTCTCGCAAGAACACTGCGATCGGCGTCTGTGGAGGTTCATTTGTGCCCGATGGATGCTATTTTGTAGGGTCCATTGGGTGGACTGGAATTTGACTATTTAGTTCGCTGGTTTAAAGAGGTGGACTTGGAGTCGAAATCGAGCATGTCGGTTAAGTTGTGGGCAGTGGCTATTAAGTGGGTGGTGGGTGGAGGCAATTTCTTAATCGTCCGCTTCCCTCGAGCGGACATAGTTAGACCAAGGCCTCTGACAAGAAGACCTTAATAGAATTAAGCACATGGCCCAAGGCGAGTCTTTGAAAGATATCCTGAAGGAAAACTCCATGATCGGCAATCAGATTCGATAGAACGCAGACTGAGGCGGTTGAACCCGTGGCGAGGGCGAATCAATGATCCGACAACACATGTCTACGTGGAGGAGGTGAAGTCGTGTTTGGCTCTATCTCGCGAGTGTCGGCCTCCATGCGAGGTCCATCCACCGTCCACAGACGCGCAATCTGCTCGGATTGAGGCGAAATAGCCACATGTGTGATCTCCCGAACGAATCCGGCAATGAGCTAAGTCATGCTCATCGTGGTCATCGGCACTTGACATGGGCTCGAATCCGTCAAAGATCAAGTCTCCGCGATGTCCCGGTATAGCAAGCTTCAAACCTGACACGGCGGGGCGTAGCTCTCGATCTGCTCGGATGGCCAAGTGAGTTGGCCCATGATCAAAGCCCGAATCGAAGATCTGTCGGGAAAAACCTCACCGATCGCGCCGTTGCCGATGATCGAAGGAGCCATCAAACCTTTATCTTGGCGGCCTGATGGAACTCTCAATGAAAGCACCAATGTCGGTGTCAAAATCGGCGGATCTCGGGTGAGGTCCCGAAGCTGTCGTCTAAAGCGAATCGTAATAGCAGGCGGGGAGACACAATGTTTACCCAGTTGGGCCCTCTCGATGGAAATACCCTACTTCACCTTGATTGATCTTGATGATATGAGTATTAAAGAGTTGATCTACCATGAGATCGTTGAGGCTAAACCCTAGAAGCTAGCCTATGATTATGATTGTTATTGTCTACGGACTAAAACCCTCCGGTTTATATAGACATCGGAGGGGAGCTAGGGTTACAGTCGGTTACAAGGAGGAGATCTACATATCCGAATTGCCAAGCTTGCCTTCCGCAAAGGAGAGTCCCATCCGGACCGGGGCGAAGTCTTCAATCTTGTATTTTCATAGTCAACAGTCCGGCAAAAGTATATAGTCGGCTGTCGAGACCCTAATCAGGACTCTCTCAGCTGCGCCTCGCCAAGTTCATGAACCCATTTAATGGCCATACTATTTTTCTACACATTGAAGCACCTCGAGGCTCGTCGTCCGCATCCCAAGGGATGACATGGGCTGCTCCACTGCGACGTCTTTCGAGTTCCCGTCTTGAGGCGATGAATGGTGAGCACCTTGCACATCACCTCGAGGACTCTTGAACTATTTATGTGTTTCCTAGTGCTGCAACAAGAGATCACAAAGGTGGACCACAATATGGCCATCAGGACACACCTTCACTTGAGAGATTACTTGTAGTTGATCAACAAGGTCCAACAAGAATCAATGTCATTTCTGCGTCGAAATTGAAAGTGGTGGGCTACTCGTGCATCCAAATACTACAACTTTCAGGTACAGCAATGTTATATACCTCTCCTTCTTGATATCAACGTTATAACTAGTTTTGAAGATGTATGCTCGTCATCATCCAATGACTTCACGAACTCTAGGCACGTGAAGGTCTTGGCACTAGAATCGTCGTCCCCAACCTGGACCAAGTTTTCAGTTGCCTCGGATGCTTTCAGCGCTGAAGAAGCTGTATATCAGCGGTGTTCCTTTCCTGTTAAATGTTAACCATAAGGAGTTCAATTTTTTTACCTTTTCCCAAGTTCACAATGACAATGTACTACTATTTCTGAAGGAATTTTGGAGGATTTTAGTACATACACCCCACCCCATATTGGTTGCTTCATTCATATGGTTACAATCGTCCATAAATTTCTCCTTTGGATTCATCTGCTAGTTTTCTTAGAGATTTTTCATCAATCCAACCTCTTGTGAAGAAGGCTACATGTTTCTAGAATGTAATCAAATTCCCATGTTAATCATGCTAGATTGAAGATGGCACGTTGGTGCATTTACCAATCCTGCAAACCAAATGGGCGTGTAGCAGTGTTCAAAACTGCATGTAGGCACTAACACGTTCTCTTCTTTTGCAGTGCATATTAGGCGGTGGATGATGTTTATAACGCGATCACATGAATGCCTATATCTACATCTCTCAAATATTACTTTGAACTCCTCTTGAGGGACGAGAATTACACTGCTTGGGTTCTTTCTTGCGAGCAAAGGTGCTGAGTGTGAGGTTCAACACACATTTAATTAGGAAAGATCAATGGTATGATCAGCAGATCCGGCTGGTACTGTTGAATGGAAGTGCCTCCAAAATGCCAAAGTTCATATGGGAAGAACATATGGCAAAGCAATTGGAAATCATTATGTCAAACCCATACATGACTTGTCAGATGATCCTTTTCAGAAATGGCGCAGCTTGCAATGTTTGAATTTAGGCGTTGTAATCTTTGAATTTGAACCTTGCAATATTTATGGTATTTGTTATATTGAACCTGACTGTTTCTATTCTCTTGCCTAATCACAAACAGTTCATCCAGTGAATGAATTGTACTGTATATCGCTTTTACCTTCATCTGCTGCCCGTTTTTTTTGTGTTGCCTAATCACAAATAGTTCATCCGAGTGAACCGTATGCTATGCATCGCACACCTTCATCTGGCTGCCTGTTTCTTTTATTCCTACTCATCAAAAGCGGTTAATTGAACTGAACCGTATGCCCTTCATCGCGCCTTCTAAAACCTGAATCGTGTTTGATGCATCCGTCGCCATAAGCGT
>JAHIAM010009190.1:0-10835 GCA_021605205.1 Aegilops longissima
TATTCACAGTTAGACTACGGTCGCTCAAACTAATGGTCAAACGAGTTTTTAAATGGTTGTGGGTACATATCGGGGCCGCTATCAATAGTATCTATCTACTATCTGGTTAATCTCGGGTGTCTACTATGAGTTTCATGTTGGGTGGAAACAAACAATACATTATCTGTATTTTTTAATGAAGCCATTATCTGCTGCTATTATTGGTTTTGGGTCTATCCACGAGTTGCTACCATCACTCGGATTTTATGCACTCCTTACATAATCTCAATATGTTTTATTCCTATCATGATTATTGTAAACAATGGAACTGAACATGTAGAGCAAAAGAGACGAGCCTTGCTGGCAATAAAATTTCATGCATCGATACGCTCCATGGTAGGCCAAAGCCCCCTCCGCATTTGGATTGTTCGGAGGAAGATATCGTTCGAGGGGATTCAAGGAAGACAACTCCTATGTAGCGCCCCGATCGGCTATATCTCCCGTGTCGAGCCGACTTAGAGCATAACGCATTGAAAGCAATGTGCAAGTGAGGTAATCTTCACACAACCCATGTAATAATCAAGGAAAGATACATAGTTGGCTTCGATCGCCACTTCACGATTACATAATTAAACATACATCATTGAGTACACTCAAGGTCCGACTACGGAACCAAAATAAAGAAGATACACGCTAACAGATCCCGAATCTCAAGCGGGCACCCTCTGATCATCTGGAAGCGACACATAATGTGACCACGTTCCTCGTCGAACTCCCATGAGCTCGGTTGAATCACCTGCTGGCCTCATCGGAACCTGCGCTGTTTTGGAAGTATCAGTGAGTCAGGGGACTCACAATCTCACACCCGAGATCAAGACTATTTAAGCTTTAGGAAGGACATAGTAGTAAAGTGGAGCTGCAACAAGCGACTACATATATGGTGGCCCATAAAGAAGGCGAGAAGAGAGGCAAAAGCCGGTCGTGAAACTAGTATTGATCAAGTGATCCTGAACTACTTCGTCGGACATAACTCCAACACCGTGTTCACTTCCGGACTCCGAGAAGAGACCATCACGGTTACCACCTGGTTGATGTGTATTTTATTGAGGTCAACTTTGGGTTTTCTACCGGACATTAACAAATTCCCATCGCCTCATAACCCAGCACGGCTTTGAAAGATATTACCTGCGGTGTCCCAACAGCCATTATAAGCTCTCACGGTCGCGAAGGATTATTCCTTCTCGGGAAGACCGATCAATCTCGGAATCCGGACTACAAGACATTTCGACACAATAAAACAAGACCAGCAAAGCCACCCGAATGTCGACAAATCCGATAGGACTGACATATCTGGTTCTCGGACAGGATAAGCGAAGCGTCTGGACACGTAATCCATGTTGCCAAGGAATGGTCCCAACGGTGCTCTAGTTTGGACCAACACTCGAAGCATTGGCCGGGGTTTAAAATAAGATGACCCTCGGGCTGGCGAAAAAGGCTGGTGGCAAATGGTAAAACCAATGTTGGGCCTTCTTTGGAGGAGTCTTATTCAAAGCGTCAAGGGGTCCATAAATCACCCAACGTGTAAGGAGCATAAAATCAAGGAACATAACACCGGTATGGCGGAACTAGGGGCAAGAGTGGAACAAAACACCGGCATAAGGAGCCTTCCACCCTTTACCAAGTATATAGATGTATTAATCATAGCAAATATATATTGTGATATCCCAACAAGTAAACATGTTCCCAAAGAGAACAACATCTCCATGTTCCAACAAGGAACAAACTTCATTCCCGCAACTAACAGCCTATAAGAGGGTGAAACAAGCGATAACATAACCAATCAACGGTTTGCTAGGAAAAAGATGGTTGGGGCTGACATGGCAATATGGGTGGCATGACATAGCAAGTGGTAGGTATCTGCATAGGCATAGCAAAAGCGAAGCAACTAGCATAGCAAAGATAGAAGTGATTTAGGGTATGATCATCTTGCCTGCAATGTTCTCGAGTTGTCAAAAGCTTGATCCCGGCGTTCTCAACAGGTTCCTCGTTCACATACTTTCTCTCCGGCTCTACCCAAAACAACAACACAAACAAGGAACCACTAAAAACCGGTGCAATGCACAATCAACATGATGCAACAACATGACATGATATCCGGGAAGTGATATGCAACGTTTGGCTCCCGGAAGGTAAAAGGAAAACAGGCATCATCTTGGCAAACCAAGCATGCCATCGGAAGATGAGATGATTTGGTTGAAATCATATAAGAATCACCGGAAACGGATCCGGGTTGGATATGGCGGGCAAAACAAGAAGGAGAAAACCTACATAACAACATGATGAACAAAGCCATGCATGTGGCAAACTACCCATAACATAATCAAATAAATATGCCCATGAAAAACAACAATAACCATGATGCAAAAATACATGATCCAAAACGCCCAAATGCAGAAACTAATGCCACCACTGAGTTGGTGGGATTTTTCTCCAAAAACATATATAATATATTAGGGTTTGATAGAAAAATCATCACAAAAGCATTAAGTCAAAACCTGCCTAATATGGAAGTTAGCAAATGGCAATTTCCAGATTTGGTCCAGAAATGGACTTGCCTAAAACAAAAGGAAACAAACCAGATATGGAAAGCGGGGGGAAAAGGAAAAAAAAATAAGAATGGAGGAGGGGGGCGACAAGGGGCCCCTCTTGTCATAGAGGCAATGGCGAAGGGGTTTAAAAAGGGGGGAAAATAGCCCTGGGAATCGAACGGTCTTTAAACACCCCTTTGCTACCGGCTGGCGGGCCCGGCCAGAGGAAGGGCCCGGCCTTATCTCTTGCTCTTTCGGAGGAGGCGCCCCGGATGAAAGCAAAAACAGAAATAAAAAGGGGGGAGGCGCTTTGGGGTTCGAACCAGTGCCTGAATGGCGGGAGGTCAACCAAATCGGCTAGGCTAGAAGTCGGTGGGATCGAGGATGATGGCTATTGACCAAAATAACGGCGGACCTAAGTCGAGAGGAAATGAACGACTCGGCCAGCAACGGCTTGGGTGCTCTGCGCCTTGGACAAGGCGGGTGCGGGAGAGCACCACAGGAAAGAAGGGCAAGCCCGGCCGGGGATCGCGGCAAACCACCGCCCCTACCTAACCCAACAACCGGACATGCGGACCGCCCGGGCGACAAAGACCGGACGGACCCTACCTACGGAATCTAACGGCGAAAGAAGGAGCAGGGGAGGAAGGGATTACCTCCTTACCCCTAGGACAAAGAAATGGCGGGAGGCAGGCTGGCCCGGCGATGGATCGTGCTAGAACCGCCGGGTTTCTGGCCGAAGAAGAAAACAAGGCGTGGGGTTCGGCGATCCGGGCCCCCGTGGATGGCCGTCGTGGGCGAAGTGCCGATGGAGGCGAAAGGTGAACACGGGAATTGTGAGTTGGGTGGCGGAAACCGGCGGCGGTGGCGCTCCCGGATCCGCTGGGGCAGGCGGGCGGCGTCTTGGGTGGTTTCTTACTGGCCGGCGGCGGCGAGAGAGAAAACCCTAGGGTTCGGCGAAGCGGAGGGGGATAAAAGGGGGGCTAGAAGGCGTGGGGGCCACGCTCCCGTGCTCCGGGTCCCCATGGCGATGGCGAAGGAGGGGAAAAGGTGGGTGAATGCCGCGGCGTCCGGGGGGGCCAGGCGCTTCCCGTGGGCGGGGGCTGCGGAGGTCGGAGGGATGGGCGTGAAGGGGGAGAGGAAAGCGTGCGGTGGCGCCTCCTGGTCTTGAACGAGGCCGGGCGGCTCCGGGAGTGGCGGGGCCCGGTGGGGAGGGTAGTTGGGTGCCGCTGCTCTGCCCTCCTTTTTTTTCCTTTTAAAATTCAAAAGGGAGAGAAAAGAAAATGGAAAAAAAAGAGTTTGAGTGAAAGGAAAATATCCCCACCTCCTTGGAATTCTCCACTATTTAAATAAATTGTAATGGACATTTTTAAAAGGTAGAAAAATAAAGACAAGTTGGAAATATTTCAAACTTGTGCCATTTTGAACCACCAATAAACAAACCAAATGAGGAGATTTTTTGCGGAGAGGTTTAGTGCAAGGCAAGATTTTGGGGAAGATGAACATTAATTGAGAGAGGGAATTATAAGCCCTTGAAAAGGAAAGAAAGGAGAGGGAAAGAGGAGATGGTAATGCAAGTTGAGAATGAAACATGCAACCACATGGCATGCAAGAGAACACCACAACCACATGATAAGAAGGGAATGCAAGATGACAAGAGGCACAAATGCAATATGGCAAAGAAAAACAAAAAAAGAAAACCCAATAAAAAACAACAAGGGAAACATGACAAAAACCCACAAGACTTGGATGAGGCCAAATTGATATAATTGCCCAAAAGGGAAGTTTAATCCGGGTGTTACAACCTCCACCACTACAAGGGATCTCGTCCGAGATCTAGGACTGAAAAGAACTCCGGGATACTCGAGCGGAGGTATCCTCCACGCTCCCGGTAGCTTCTCGGTCGGAATGGTGTGACCACTTCACTTTCAGGAACTTGATTGACTTTTGGAGTCTTGCGCTTCGGTTTCTTCAAGAATAGCAACGGGTGCTCATGATAAGAAGATCTTCTTGAAGGTCAATCTTTGAATTGATAGTGCTTTGGGAGTCTTGAAGCACTTGCGAAGGCTGTGACCGTGAAACACATTTGCACGTTTGCAAAGTTGGATGGAAGCTCAAGTTGATGGCCAAGATCGCCTCTTTTCCCAATGATCTTGAAAGGACCCGGTATCTAGGGGCAAGCTTCCTTTTGATACAGGCGGCGAAGTGCCTTTCATTGGAGAGAGGCGGAGGTGACATGGTCTCCGATTTCAAAAGTCACATCCGGTGCTTATCATCATAATAAGGCCTTAAACGGCTTTGAGATTCTCAGAATGCCCACATTTCTTTCATACGTTGGATCAAGTCATTGCAAGTTGGCGTTCACCTTCGAGACCAATTGAGAGAATCGGACCCTTTCGCCCCAAGGAGTTTCGGTGGGGCCTTGCCGGAACTTCAAGCGGAAGCTGTTGTTGTAAGAGAACTTCGGCATATGGAAGACAATCTTCCACTTCATAGAAAGGAAATGACCAAGCCCGAGCATATCTTCAAAATTTGATTTAACTTCCTTCGACTTGGCCACTTGTTTGAGGATGGAAAGCTTTTTGAAAGCAATGTTGGTGCCCTTGGCCTTAAAAAGAATCCCAAACTTGGAGGTAAAGATGCTGCCAGTGCAAGAGATCCTTGGGAATGCCGTGCAAGGGACAATTCAGGTGTATAAGCTCATTGGGAGCTGCGGTGATGGATTCTTTGATAGGAAGAAAATGAGCCACTTTAGTAAGCTTGTCAATGACAAAAGATAGCATCATTTTCCACGCTTGGACTTTGGAAAGCCAGTCCAAGTCCATTTCAATATGATCAAACTTCCATTCAGGAATAGCAAGAGGTTGAAGGAGACCAGCTGGTCTTTGGTGTTCCTTTCACTCTTGCGGACATCACACTCATTCAGAATTGAGCAATTTCTCGCTTCATTGGGTCCACCAATATATTTGCTTGGGTCATGGTACATCCTTATTTCGGGATGAATGGATAGAAGGGTTGAGCCCGTTCATAATGACTTTTGATCACCCTTAGGAACCACAATCCGGTCCTCAAAGAACAGGTCTTTGTCATCAAGGAAGGCACTTGTACTTGAAATGCCCTTGTCGATACCACGTTCACTTTCTTCACCATGGTATCCAGTTGAGCCTCACGAATCTGATCTTCCAAAGTAGGGAGACTATGAGGTTGGCAAGAAAGCCTTGAGGAACAACGAAGATTCAACTTGGGAAAGATTCACGAGATCCGGTTGAAAACGAGGATTAGGCTTGCGATAAGCTTTCCGCTCAAAGCATCTGCAATGACATTGGCTTTGCCGGAGTATACTCAATACTTGGGTTGTACTCTTGAATCATTTCGACCCTCCAAATTGCCGAGGTTGAGGTTAGGCTGAGTGAAGATGTACTTGAGACTCTTGTGATGGTGAAAATGTCCACTTTCCTTCCCAACAAGAGATGTCTCCGTAATCAATGCATGGACAAGCCGCCAACTCAAGATCGTGAGTGGGGTAGTTCTTCTCGTTAGGCTTCAATGGCGAGAGGTATAAGCCACAACCTCTTCTCTTGCATTAAACACCAGCCTTGGAAGAGAAGCATCCAAGAAAACTTCATGGGCTTGGATTCATCGGGAGGGTGAAACGGGAGTTGTGACGGTTTCTCTTTGAGGGTATTGAAAACAACGTCACACTCGGGAGACCGGACATACTTCCACATGCCCGGAGGAGGTTGGAAAGAGGCTTTGCAATCTTGGAGAAGTTCTCAAGAATCTTGGCAAAGCTTGCAAGACCAAGAAAGCTAAGTGCTTGCCATTCGAGGAGGTTCCCAATTCACAATTCGGACACCTTCTCGGGATCAACAACCCTTGGCGAGATGATATGACCAAGATAAAACCTTCATCAAGCCAGAATTCACATTTGGAGAACTTAGCATAGAATTGGTACTCTACGACTTGTCAACCAATGCAAAATGTTTGGCATGATCCTTCTTATTCTTGGAAGACCAAAATATCATCAAGATAGACCGGAGAATTCATTGGTGTAGGGTTGAATATGAAGTTCATCATCCGAGAGAAAGTTGGAGGAGCATTTGGGGGCGAAAAACAGACAATATATTCATAAGAACCAAAGCTTGTTCGAATCTTTGTCTTGGGAATATCTTGTTCACAATCTGAATGATGATACCCCATCTGAAGGTCAAGCTTAGAGAACAACTTAGCACCTTTGAGTTGCTCGAAAAGCTCATTGATGTTGGGAAGTGGATACTTGTTCTTGATTGTCTTCTTATTCAATGGGCGGATTCGACACAAAAGTCGGTCCGTGCCATCCTTCTTCCGGACAAAAGAACACCACAACCCCAAGGAGATGAACTTCGGTCCGATCAAACCCAGAACCTCTTTTCGAGCTGCTTCTTCAATTCCCTCAGCTCATCAGGTCCAAGCTTGTTGGGCCTTAAAAGCGGGTTAGGGGCTCAAGATCGATAACGAACTCAACCGGCGATGAGGAGGCATACCGGAAGCTCTTACGGAAAGACATCTTGGTACTCACAAACAATTGGAATCGGAGAGATGGCATTCAATTCCCCTTCTCATTGAGAGAAAACAACCGAATGGTTTCATCCGAGAGGCATAGATGATCACATCATTAGAAGAATGAGTCAATTGAATTTCCAGCACAATCAAAATGAGCTTTGTCTTGATAAAGCCGATCCATTCCAGAATAAGATCAATATCCAGTCACCAAGAACCATTGGTTTAGAAAGAAATCATTCGCCCATCTTGATAGAAACATCATGAACTATTGAGTTGGCTCTCATTGACTTTCGGAGAAATAACACCCAAAGGTTTATCCGGTAAGACCAAGAAAATCATTCTTTGCAAAAAACGATCTGACATGAAACAATCGATGCACCTATCAAATAAGACTTTTGCAGGAATATCATTAACGGAAGATTACCCTTATCACATCAAAGAATCCTCTGCTTGGCTGCATTCATCATATTGACCTTGGCATACTTTGGATTTGCTTGACCCTTTGCATTGCTGGAAGATTTCACGGGAGGAGGCCCGGAAGGCGCCTCGGTTGAAGCCTTGTTCATAGTGACCCTTCTGCGACACTTGTTGCAAGTGACCCTCGGAGGCGGACGTTGGTAAGGCACTTGACCTTGGAGCTTGAGAATTAGACTTTTACGATAGCTTGGGTTGGGTGGGTGGGAAGATCCGGCCACCAAGTTCTTCTTTTGGGAATTTGGAGCGGAGGAGGCGGTAAAACTTCTGCTTTGGCGCCACTTGAGAGGGGAAGGGGACTGGAACTCCACCCGATTCTCTTCTTAGAAGCCTACCATTTGAGGTGGCTTCTTGCGAAGCCATGTTGTAGAAATCATCATACTTATCGGCTCAAAAGCACAAAGGTAATTGCAGATCTTCCTCAGGACCACCTCTGGGCCGATAGATCATACTCCTTTCATCGGGTACATCTTGCTTAGCAAAAGCGGCGAGCTTCGGCTGGATTTGTATTGATAACAGACATGGTGCCTTGCTTGAGATTCGGAACTCCTCACGCTTGCTCTCAACAACACTCTTGAATGTGATGAGCTCAAAATCCGGCGGAACTCATCCGGTAAGACCCCTCGGAATCTTTGTTTCCGGAACCACTCGGCACGATCCTTGAGTTGAAACGATGCAAACTTGACAAAGTCCTCGGGTCATTTCGTCAAAGTGCTTTGAATATCCACTAACCAATTTCCGTCTGTGGCCTCAACTGAAAAAACTTGGCTGATTAGCGAGGCGGTGAGGAAGTAGCAAAGTGTGGCTGATTGTTGCCTTGACCTTGATTGCCTTGATTGCCTTGATTGCCTTGCCCTGATCGTTCTTGCAAGGCTGCAAAATCTCGAGCATTGGCATTGGTGGCTGCCATATAGCTTGCGGGGCCCGGAAGCGGAGGTGGAGGTGGAGGTGGAGGATTTGATCCCCATCATTGCGATCCGGTTAAAGGGCGTTGGGGACCATCTGAAGAGGTGACATCCGTTAGTCCTTTGATAGACAAATTGATAAGTAGAATCAACGGATAGAAATTGCAACATATTCTTCCAAATAAACATTAACAAGAATGACGAATGAATTCAAAGTTAATCATCACCTCCATTAAGGTGAAAGCCCTTAGATAAAGATATGGAAATAACATCATTGGAAACAAATGAATATCCCCGAAAACAAAAGGTTGGCTTTAGAATGAGCGGAACAAACACATGATGAATTTACCCCAAAGTGTTGTGGTGGGGCCCACACGGACCGCGATAGGATCACGAATGACTAACAAGGGTCCCGAATCAGCATAGCCAAGGATTCTTTAAGGCGTCCGACCCCTTTAAATCGCCGTGAATGGGGGACCACTGCGTTGAACCCCAATCTCAAATCATACATCATCGGAAAGAATATCCCTAAGCTACTAGAATTCCCACCTATAAACTCCAAACTTTCGGTTATGCAATCGGTGTTGGGGATACAGGACACAAAATATATCACCCAAACTAACAATACCTAGATCGGTTATCCGTCCCATAACCAAAAATCCTCGAAATTTGTACCTCGACCTTGAAAAACATCCGTTATCAAGTCATGGCAATACTCCCTTTTCAACGATGGGCTATCGGGTTTCTCACCAACCGCACAAAAGAGATTTGATGTCGGCAAAACTCGGTATTCGAACGCCGATAAAATTGTGGCGACAACACCTGGGCTCAACTCCCGGGACCACAACCCTAAATGTCGGAGGCACCAAGAACAATGTTCTCGTCCAAAACCATCGGACGATTCCAAGATACCCTGATCCTAAAAAAAATTTTTAGTGAAATTTGAGGAAAGAGTCAAAACTCGTGGGATACCTCACGGGCGGAAGGGTGGGAAGTAAAAAAATCCTACTCCGATATATAAATCCTAAGACTCAAAACATTTTCCATTCTAGACTCAACAACGTGGAAAACAATCAAGTGGGGGCTCCTAAGGGGAGGCTCGATTACCAACAAGCCCGATGCCTATATCTCCCGGTGTGAGGCCCCGACTTGAAACATAACCGCATTGAAAGCAATGTGCAAGTGAGGTAATCTTCACACAAATGTAATAATAAGGGAAAGATACATGTTGGTTACGGCCACTTCACCTACATAATTAAACATACATCATTGAGTACCTCAAGGTCCGACTACGGAACCAAAATAAAGAAATACAATGCTAACACGATCCCGAATCCCCACTGGCACCCCTGATCATCTGGAAGGACACATATAACGACCACGTTCCCTTTCAACTCCCTTGAGCTCGGTTGAATCAGCCGGCCTCTCGGAACCAACTGTTTTGGAAGTATCCGTGAGTCGGGGACTCCAATCTCACCCCGAGATCAAGACTATTTAAGCTTTAGGAAGGACATAGTAGTAAAGTGGAGCTGCACAGCGACTAATATGGTGGCTACTTACGAGGCGAGAAGAAAGGCGCATCGTGAAACTAGTATTGATCAAAAGTGATCTGAACTACTTCGTGGCAAACTCCAACAGTGTTCACTTCCGGACTCCGCGAAGAGACCATCCACGCCGCGTTGATGTGTATTTTATTGAGGTCAACTTTGGGTTTCTACAACGGACATTAACAAATTCCCATCGCCTCTCGAACCGGCTTTGAAAGATATTACCGCGGGGGTGTCCCAACACCCATTATAAGCTCTCACGGTCCGAAGGATTATTCCTTCTCGGGAAGACCCGATCAATCTCGAATCCCGGACTACAAGACATTTGACAGCAATAAAAAAGACCAGCAAAGCCACCCGAATGTCCGACAAATCCCGATAGGGCTGCACATATCTCGTTCTCGAGGGCACCGGATAAGCGAGCGTCAGGCCGGCGTAATCCATGTTGCCAAGGAATGGTCCCAACGGTGCTCTAGTTTGGACCAACACTCGGGGAAGCATTGGCCGGGGTTTAAAATAAGATGACCCTCGGGCTCCGAAAACCCCGGGGAAAAGGCTTAGGTGGCAAATGGTAAAACCAATGTTGGGCCTTCTGGGGAGTCTTATTCAAAGCGAATCAAGGGGTCCCATAAAACCCAACCGTGTAAGGCAAAAATCAAGGAACATAACACGGTATGGCGGAACTAGGGGGCAAAGTGGAACAAAACACCGGCATAAGGCGAGCCTTCCACCCTTTACCAAGTATATAGATGTATTAACATAGCAAATATATATTTGATATCCCCAACAAGTAAACATGT
>JAHIAM010009192.1:0-10784 GCA_021605205.1 Aegilops longissima
ATGGGCATCAGGTTCCGCTATTGGTTATTGACCAAGAATAGTTCTAGGTCATGTCTACATAGTTCTCGAACCGTAGATCCTGCAACAAGGTTTCGATGGCGGTTATATTATAGTTTATGAGTTTTGATGTACCGAAGGAGTTAGTCCGGATGAGATCGGGGACATGACGAGATCTCTAAATGGTCGAGGCGTAAAGATCGATATATTGGATGACTATATTCGGAGTTCGGAAGGTTCGAATGATTGGGTATTTTTGATCTGGGAGGTTACAGGAATTCGCGGGGAGAAGTATTGGGCCTTATTGGGCCTGCGAAAGAGAGGGCTGCCTAGGGCAGGCGGCGCCCAAGGCCTAGTCCGGGTGGACTAGGGGAGGGCGCACCTTCCTCCTTCCTTCCTTCTCTCCTACTCCTACTAGGAAAGGAGGTCCTACTCCGGTGGGAGTGGACTCCCCCCATGAGGGCGCCTCCTCCTCCTTGGCAGCCTCCCTTGCTCCTTTATATCTGAGGGCAGGGGCACCCATGACACACAAGTTGATCTCGGATCGTTCCTTAGCGTGTCGGTGCCCCCTCCACCATATTCCGCCCGGTCATATCGTCGCGGAGCTTAAGTAAGCCCTGCCGGAGAAGTCATATCGTCGCGGGGCTTAGGCGAAGCCCTGCGTTAGTGGAACATCATCATCGTCCTGCCTTGTCGTCTTGTGGAACTCATCCCGACACTTTCTTTGGATCGGTCAGGGATCGTCATCAAAGCTGAGCGTGTGCGAACTTCGGAGGTGCCGTGCGTTCGGTGCTTGGATCGTCGGATCGTGAAGGCGTCGACTACATCAACCGCATTGTTATAACGCTTCGCTTTCGGTCTCACAGTGCGTGGGCGGACCTCTCCTCTCGTTGCTATGCCATCACCATGGTCTTGCGTTGCGAATTTTTTGAAATTACTCGTTCCCCAACACTACATCACGAGCGCGTGACCCTAAATGGGCGGCCCCGAGTTAGATCTGGTATCCCACAGCTCACCTCACAGAAAGAAGGGCTTCTGTGGGGCAGTTTGAAAGGTAGCGGGACTCAAACTGTATCAAGAAGCTGGTGAAAAGCTCGGGCTAGTTAACGTGGTCAAGTCATGCTCGTCATTGGATTCTCCCATGCCAAGCGGGCATTCAATCTATGGGAGTTCGATCCGGAGCAGCCTGGAGCTGAACAAGCTCTTGACTAACGTCTGAAGGCGCTGGAAGAGTCTTGTTCAAAGCGAAGCCCCATCCATGACGGAAGATCGGATTTGCTCTGGCCTTGGTGACGGTAAGTGATTCTACCCCTTTACGGGACACTTGTTTTCATAGTTTGACTCTATCTGGGTTTTAATTTCCCTTTTCCTTTGGGGAATTTGGATGAAGAGCGGAGCAGATTACATCAGCTCCTATGCCAGAAAAATCCGATGGGCCTTTCGTCTAGCGAGGCTGCTGGTTCCGGCACCGCCGTGGTCTTGGGAGAAGAAAACCAGAAGGAGGCCACGGGTGCTCGAAAAGATGCCCGTTTTGGTGTCAGACTACTCAGGCGGACTCCTCCCTGAAAATGAGGAGGAGGAAGGACTCCTCCGAGGAGGGAGAGAGGAAGGAAGGCTTCCCCCAGCGGGGGGCGGAGGGTCAAGAGGAAGGACTATTCCCGGACAGCTCTGCCAACATCAACGTTGGCGAGGAAGAATGGCCTTCAAGGGCCGAGGCCTCAGCAGATCGTAAGTATCCGGTTCTGAATGATTTATAATTTCTTTTTCTGCGTCACATAGTGTCATTCTAACGCCGCATCTGCTTGTAGTCCGGCCGTGATGATCTCCCACTTCATCGGGAATGTCGTTGGCCCGTCGGATGTAGACTCCATCCGCCGCCTCCTCCTCCTTGGCGGCCCTCCCTTGCTCCTTTATATCTGAGGCGAGGGGACACCCCATGACACACAAGTTGATCTCGGATCGTTCCTTAGCCGTGTCGGTGCCCCCTCCACCATATTCCACTTGGTCATATAATGATGGCGGAAGCTCCCTGCGCGAAAATCATATCGTCGCGAAACTTGGCCGCTCTACGGTAAACATCATCGTCTGCGCGTCGTCTTGGCGAGCTCTCCCATTTTCTGGATCGATAAAGGCGTCATCGGCTGAACGTGTCTGCAGCTTCGGAGGTGCACATCATTCGGTTACATCCGAATAAGTAAAGCATCACATTACATCGCTTGTTATTATAACGCTTCCTTTGGTCTACGAAATGCGTGAAACCTCTCCCCTCGTTGCTATGCCATCACCATGGTCTTGCGATGATAAGAAAATTTTGAAATACTACGTTCCTAACAGTGGCATCCGAGCCTGGTTTTATGCGTGATGTCATGTGCAAGTAGAACACAAGTAATTGTGGGCGATATAAGTCATCTTGCCTACCAGCATGTCATACTTTGGTTGGCGGTATTGTGAGATGGAAGCATGGGACCGACATTACTGCGTGCAGCTTCACGAGACTGGTTTCACGCTCGAGGCACTTTCGTTGCTTAAAGGTGACGGCGGGTGTCTGTCTCTCTCTCTGCTGGTTGAATCGAGTGTGGCTCCGCCGGTCCTTGAGAAGGATTTAATTAGTCTATTTGGCAAATGTCGTTGTGGTTTTGATCGTAGGTAAAGCGGTTCTTGCTCAGCCCATAGTAGCACGTAAAACTTGCAACAACAAAGTAGAGGGGCGTCTAACTTGTTTTTGCAGGGCATGTATGATGTGATGTGATGTGGTCAAGGCGTGATGCTATATTTTATTGTATGAGATGATCATGTTTTGTAACGAGGTTATCGACAGCTGGCGAGGAGCCATATGGTTGTCGCTTTATTGTATGAAATGCAACGCCATGTAATTGCTTTACTTTATCACTAAGGAAATAGCATTAATAGTAGAAAGCAATAGTTGCGAGGCGACAACGATGCTCTACGATGGAATCAAAGGTGTCGCGCGGTGGCGATGGTGATCATGGTGCTTGGAGATGGAGAATCACAAGCACAAGATGATGATGACCATATCATATCACTATATTGATTGCATGTGATGTTTATCCTTTATGCATCTTATCTTGCTTTGATTGACGGTAGCATTATAAGATGATCTCTCACTAAAATTATCAAAAGTGTTCTCCCAGTATGCACCGTTGCCAAAGTTCTTACGTCTTTGAGACACCTGCGTGATGATCGGGTGTGATAGGCTCTACGTTCAAACAGCAGACTTTGACCAGTTTTACTTGCTGGAATACTCGAGTTAAACTTGGCGAGGCCTAGCATATAACGGATATGACCTCAGAACACGAGAGACCGAAAGGTCGGCGTGAATCATATAGTAGATATGATCAACATAGTGATGTTCACCATTGACTTCTCCATCTCACGTGATGATGGGACATGGTTTAGTTGATTTGGATCCACGTAATCTTAGATGACTAGAGATGTCTATTCTAAGTGGGAGTTCTTAAATAATATGATTAATTGAACTTTAATTTATCATGAACTTAGTCACAGTAGTATTTTGCAAATTATGTTGTAGATCAATAGCTCGCGTTGTTGCTTCCCTATGTTTTATATGTGTTCCTAGAAAATTGTGTTGAAAGATGTTAGTAGCAATGATGCGGATTGGATCCGTGATCGAGGTTTATCCTCATTGCTGCTGTGAAAGAATTATGTCCTAATGCAGCTAGGTGACAGACCTATTGCAGAAGCAGATCTGGGCGTTATGAAGCGTTTTGGCTAGCTCAATATGGCGGAATCTGAGGCGTTATGGCGTTTGGCTAGCTCAATATGATGACTACTTGATAGTTTAGTGCACCATGCTAACTGGCTTAGAATCGGGGACTTCAAAGGCGTTTTGAACACTCATGGACCATATGAGATGTTCGAGGAATTGAAGTTAATATTTCAAGCAAATACCGAGTTGAGAATATGAAGTCTCCAACAAGTTCTATAGCTAAAAGATGGAGGAAATCGCTCAACTAGTGAGCATGTGCTCAGATTATGCGAGGTACTTCAATCGCTTGAATCAAGTGGGGTTAATCTTCCGGATAAGATAGTGATTGACAGAAATTCTCTAGTCACTCACTAAGTTGGTAGAACTTGATGAACTATAGTATGCAGGGATGACGAAAAGATTTAAGAGCTCTTGTGATGCTAAAATCGTGAAGGTAGAAATCAAGAAAAACATCAAGTGTTGATGTTGACAAGACCACTAGTCTCAAGAAAATGGCAAAGGAAAGGGGAACTTCAGCAGCAAGCAAGTTCTTGCTCGGTGAAGCCCAAGTCTGAACCTAAGCCCGAGACTACTTTTGCTGCAATGGGCTGGTCCTGAAGCGGAACTACCCCAAGTATTTGGTGGATAAGAAGGATGGCAAAGTGAACAAGGTTATGTTGATATACAGTTATTGATGTGTGTCCTTACTAGTGTTTATAGTAACCCCAGTATTTGATACTTGTTGGTTGCTAAGATTAGTAACTTCAAGCAGGGGTCTCGAAAAAGAGAACTAGTTGAAGGGAACGATGAGTGTTGGAAGTAGTTCCAAGATTGATATGATCATCACCTCCCTATACTTTTCGGGATTAGTGTGGAACCTAAATAAGTGTTATTTGGTGTTGAGCATAAATATGATTTGATCATGTTTATTGCAATCTGATTATTCATTTAAGTAAGAGAATAAATTTTTTTTTCATGAATAAAACCTTATTGGTTACACCCAATGAAAATGGTTCATTGGATCTCGATCATAGTGATACACATATTCATAATATTGAAACCAAAATGCAAAGTTAATAATGATAGTGCAACTTATTTGTGGCCTTGCCGTTTAGGTCATATTGGTGTGCGCATGAAAAAACTCCATCTTGATGGACTTTTGGAATCACTTGATTATGAATCATTTGATGCTTACGAACCGTGCCTTTTGGGCAAGATGACTAAAACTCCGTTCTCGGAACAATGGAACAAACTCTTGACTTATTGGAAATAATACATACGATGTATGCGATCCAATGAGTGTTGATGCTTTCGTGGCAAATTGTTATTTTTCGACCCTTCACGGATGATTTGAGCGAATATGGGTATATCTACTTAATGAAACACAAGTCTGAAACATTTGAAAAGTTCAAAAGAATTTCAGGTGAAGTGGAGAATCATCGTAACAAGAAAATAAAGTTTCTGATCTGATCGTGGAGGAGAATATTTGAGTTCTGAGTTTGGCCTTCATATAAAACAATGTGGAATAGTTTCACTCCGCCACATGGAACACCATAACGTAATTGGTGTTGCGACGTCATAACGCCTTTATTTGATATGGTGCGATCAATGTCTCTTACCGATTTAATATCGTTTTGGGGTTATGCATTGAAAAGGCTGCATTCACTTAAATAGGGCACCATTAAATCCGTTGAGGCGACACCTTATGAACTATGGTTTAGATAAACCTAACCGTCGTTTCTTAAAGTTTGGAGTTGCGATGCTTATGGAAAAAGGTTTTCAACTGATAAGCTCGAACCCAAATCGGAAAATCGTCTTCATAGAATACCCAAAAAACTGTTGGGTACCCTTCTATCACAGATCCAAAGGCAAAACATTAGTTGCTAAAATGGATCCTTTCTAGAAGGAGTTTTCTCTCGAAAGAAGTGAGTGGGAGGAAAGTAGAACTTGATAAGGTAATTGTACCTTCTCCCTAATTGGAAAGTAGTTCATCCAAATCAGTTCGATGATTCCTACACCAATTAGTAAGGAAGTTAATGATGATGATCATGAAACTTGGATCAAGTTGCTACCATACCTCGTGGGTCTTCGGGTAAATCCGCACCCGGGTGATGCGGTAATCATGTTAAGATGTTACTAGACCCATGATGAACCTCCGAACTATGAGGAGCGATGATGAGCCCATTCGAAATGGCTTGAGGCCATGAAATCGAGATGGGATCCATGTTGAGAACAAAGTATGGACTTTGATGGGTTGCCCGATGATCGGCAACCATATTATATAAATGGATCTTCAAGAGGAAGGAATGCTGATAGTAGTATTACTATCTACAAAGCTCGACTTGTCACAAAAGGTTTTCGACAAGTTCAAGGTGTTGACTACAATGAGTTTTCTCAAGCTTGGCGATTCTTAAGTCTGTCCGAATCATGTTGCAATTGCCAATTTTATGAAATCGGCAAATGGATGTCAAAACTACATTCTTTAATGGATTTATTAAAGAAGAGTTGTATATGATGCAACCGGAAGGTTTTGTCAATCCTAAAGGAGCTAACAAAATGTGCAAGCTCCGGATCCATCTATGGATTGGTGCAAGCATCTGGAGTTGGAATAAGCGCTTTGATAGTGTGATCAAAGCATATGGTTTATCAGACTTTTGGAAAGCTTTTATTTACAAGAAAGTGAGTGGGAGCACTTCCATTTCGATAAGTATATGTGAATGACATTTGTTGATCGGAAAAAATGTAGAATTATTCTACAAAGCATAAAGGATTTTGAAAGGGTTTTTCAAAGAAGGACCTCGGTGGCTGCTTACAAATTGAGCATCAAGATCTATTGAGATAGATCAAAAGCGGCGATAAGTTTTTCAATAAGTACATACCTTGTCAAGATTTTGAAGAAGTTCAAAATGGAACAGTCAAAGAAAGTTCTTGCCGTGTTGCAAGGTGTGAAATTGAGTAAGACTCAAATCCCGACCACGGAGAAAATAGAAAAGAGAATGAAAGTCATTCCCTATGCCTCGGTCATAGGTTCTATAAAGTATGCTATGCTATGTACAGGACCTATTGTATACCTTGCTACGAATTAGGCAAGGGGTACAATAGTGATCTAAGGAGATCCTTTGGACATTGGTCAAGAACATCCTTAGTGAGGACTAAGGAAATATTTCTGGTTATGGAGGTGATAAAAGAGCCCGGTCGTAAAAAGTTACATCGATGCAAGCTTTTTCAGATCCGGATGACTCTAAGTCTCAATCTGGATACATATTGAAATGGGAGCAATTAGCTAGAGTAGCCCGTTGCGAGCATTGTAAACATAGAATATTTGCAAAATACATACGGCTCCGAATGTAGCCAGACCCGTTGACTAAGCTTCTCTCACAGCAAAACATGATCATCCCTTAGTACTCTTTGGGTGTTAATCACATAGCGATGTGAACTTTATTGACTCTAGTAAACCCTTTGGGTGTTGGTCACATGTGATGTGAACTATGAGTGTTAACCATACAGATGTGAATATTAGTGTTGAATCACATTATGATGTGAACTAGATTATTGACTCTAGTGCAAGTGGGAGTGAAGGAAATATGCCCTAGAGGCAATAATAAATTATTATTTATTTCCTTATATCATGATAAATGTTTATTATTCATGCTAGAATTGTATTTAAGGAAACATAATACATGTGTGAATACATAGACAAACAAGTGTCACTAGTATGCCTCTACTTGACTAGCTCGTTAATCAAAGATGGTTATGTTTCCTAACCATAGACATGAGTTGTCATTTGATTAACTGGATCACATCATTAAAGAATGATCTGATTGACGACCCATTCCGTTAATAGCACTTGATCGTTTAGTATGTTGCTATTGCTTTCTTCATGACTTATACATGTTCCTGTAACTATGAGATTATCAACTCCCGTTTGGGAGGAACACTTTGGGTGCTAAAGCGTCACAACGTAACGGGTGATTATAAAAGTACAAGGTGTCTCCAAGGTACATGTTGGGTTGGCGTATTTGAGATTAGGTTTTGTCACTCCGATTATGGAGAGGTATCTCTGGGCCCTCTCGGTAATGCACATCACTATAAGCCTTGCAAGCAATGTAGCTAATGAGTTAGTTATGGAATGATGCATTCGTCGAGTAAAGAGACTTGCCTTGCGAGATTGAACTAGGTATTGGATACCGGCGATGAATCTCGGCAATAACATCCGATGACAAAAGGAACAACGTATGTTGTTATGCGGTTTAACCGATAAAGATCTTTAGAATATGAACCAATATGGGCATCCAGGTTCCGCTATTGGTTATTGACCAAGAAATTCTAGGTCATGTCTACATAGTTCTCGAACCCGTAGAATCCTTAACAAAGGTTTGATGGGTTTATATTATAGTTTATGAGTTTTGATGTACGAAGGGTTAGTCCGGGATGAGATCGGGGACATGACGAGAGTCTCAAATGGTCGGGCGTAAAGATCGATATATTGGGCGACTATATTGGAGTTCGGAAGGTTCGAATGATTGGTATTTTGAATCGGAGAGTTACGGGTTGCCGGGAAATATTGGGCCTTATTGGGCCCGGGAAGAGGGCTGCCTAGGGCAGGGCGCGCCCCAAGGCCTAGTCCGGGTGGACTGGGGAGGGGGCCCTTCCTCCCTTCCCTTCCTTCTCTCCTACTCCTACTAGGAAAGGGAGGAGTCCTACTCCGGTGGGGTAGGACTCCCCCCTGGCGCCTCCTCCCTCCTTGGCCGGCCTCCCTTGCTCCTTTATTCTCACGGGGCAGGGGGCCCCATGACACACAAGTTGATCTGGATCGTTCCTTAGCCGTGTCTGGGTGCCCCCTCCACCATATTCCCGGTCATATCGTCGCGGGCTTAAAACCTGCGCCCGGGGAGAAGTCATATCGTCGCGGGGCAGGCGAAGCCCTGCGTTAGTGGGAACATCATCTCACCGCCCGTCGTCTTGTGGAACTCATCCCCACTTTCTTTGGATGGGAGTCGGGGATCGTCATCAAAAGAGCGTGTGCGAACTTGGGGTGCGTCGTTCGGTGCTTGGATCGGTCCGGATCGTGAAGGCGTCACTACATCAACGCATTGTTATAGGCTTCCGCTTTCGGTCTACAGTGCGTGGGAGACCCTCTCCCCTCGTTGCTATGCCATCACCATGGTCTTGCGTTGAATTTTTTTGAAATTACTCGTTCCCCAACACTAATCACCGGGCGTGACCCCTAAATGGGGGCGGCCCCGGATTTAATCTGGTATCCCCACACTCACCCTCACGGAAAGAAGGGGGCTTCTTTGTGGGGCATTTAAGTGAGGGACTCAAACTGTATCAAAAGCTGGTGAAGAAGCTCAGGCTGGTTACCGGGTCCAAGGCAAGCCCCTCCGTGGGTTCTTCCCATGGCCGGGGGGGATTCAACCCTAGGGAAGTTTTCATGGAACCACCGGGTTTAACCCCTTTCCTTTTGAACTGGTTGAAAGGGCCGGAAGGTGGCTTTCAAAAGGGGGCCCCGTCCAGCGGAAATTGGCAAAGTTTATTTACTTTAATGGGGGAAACAAGGAAAGGAAATTCACCCTTCAAAGGGCCTTTTTTCCAAACTCTTCAGGGGAATTTCCCTTTTCCCTTTGGGGGAGGATTGAAGGAAGGGGAAGAGGAACTTCCCCAGCCAGAAAATCCAAGGGGGCTTTCCCGGAAGGCTTTGGCCAACATAAGGGTTTGGGAGGAAGAAACCCAAGGGGGCCCGGGGTCGAAAGATCCGGTTTTCAGGTGTTTAAACTTTTACTCCGGGCCGGACTTCCCTCCTGAGGGGGGAAGGACTCCCCCTCGGGGGGGGGGGAAGGCTTCCCCCCCAACCCAGGGGAAGGGCCGGGGGTCCCAGAAGGGAAGGGGAAACTTTCCCCGGCGCCCTTTCTGGCCAACCCTCAACCGTTGGGGAAGAAAGCCTTCAAGGGCCAAGGCCCTCCGGCGGTTCCGTAAGCCGGGGCCGGGAAATTTATTTTCCTTTTAAACCCCACAATAGTGGGTATTTAAAGGCCCAGCTTGCCGAGGCCGGGCGAGGTGAATTCCCCTTCTACGGGCTTTGGGTGGATTAAAATATCCCGAAACCGCCTCCAACCCCCTAAGGCCGTTTGGTGGGAAAGAAAACGGGGAGGCTTGGGGTTCCGGATTGCCAAATTTGGCAAAAGGGTTCGGTGGCAAGCCCCTTGGGGAGGCGCCCGGTGGGCGGTTGAACGGGCCGGGGCCAAGTTGGGGCAGGCCGGCTTCCCCCGAAAAACCCAAACAAAGAAGGTGGGTAAATTTGAAAAGTACCTTCCCAAAAAGGGGGCGACAAAAATAAAAGGTTCATGAGGCTTTGGGGGAGGAAGTTAAAAAAGGCCTGTAATCCGGCCCAAGCATAACCCTAATGGGCCGGGGGGGAAAAGAAAAGGGCGGGGAAGAGGATCTTAAAAGGATTTGGGGGTTGCTAAAAATTAGGTCAAATGGGTTCAAGAAACCTTGGGCCGACCCTGTTCCTTCGGAGGTTGGTAAAGTTAGGCGGGGTGGCTTTTCCAAAAGCCGGCCCATGGGGAATAAACAAAAGGGAGTCCCACTTTAATTTTACCTTACATAAAAGGGATTTATTCCGACAAAATAAAAGGTTTCCTGGGTATCGGGGGCCCACGAGGCCCCAGTGGTCGGCCACAAGGGGCCGGGCCATGGGGGGCCATAATCTTGTGGGAGAGGCCAGAAAGGCAAGGGGCGGAGGGGTGGCCCGGTGGGGTTACAAGGCTCCCGGAAGGGCTCTCCCTTTGGAAAAGGCATTGGGAAGTTTGGGCGGGAACTAAAACCCGAGGCGGGCGGGCCTCTCCCGAATTTATAAAACCTGGGGGCCCAAATTAAGTCCCCGGGGTTGAATTTTATGAAAGAAGGATACGGCGGTGGAAATTTTCCAATGCAAAACAAGGCTTGTTTAATTTAAAAATTCCCTTTGATCCCTTTAAAATCGGAGTCTCGGGCTTCAACCCTGCCCAGCTTTTGGAAATTGGCCCGCCCATTTTGGGCCAGGGGGCTCCCAGCGGAG
>JAHIAM010009194.1:0-17525 GCA_021605205.1 Aegilops longissima
CTCGTCTCCGGGTCTCGTAAACTCGGGAGAATCGCTAGACTCCGGGGCTCTTCTTCTGGAATAGCCAGCAGCGGGCCTTGCTGTCGACTGGCGCTCCCCTCGAGGCAACACTCGGTAGCGGCCCTCCGCGTCGAAGACCTTGAAGAAGGCGTGGGCGTCGTCGTGTACTCAAAGTGGATCGCGAGGTGCCTTCCGCCGCAGACAAACCAGCGCAACCTCGCCCCAGCCTGGGTCATGAAGATCTTGACTGTGGGACGCTTGATCTGCTCCGGTTCTGGGGGCGTTGCGATCGGCATCTTTGCGGCCGAGCTCGAAGGCCCCTCAGCGGCATTACGTCGAAGAGAAGAACCCCGGAAGCGGATCCAAACTTAGGGCATCGGCGCCATAGCACCCTTCAGCGAGAATCGCGTATCGATTCGAGAAGCAGCGCATCACCGTCAGCGGCGACCCGAACGCAGCAGTGGCGCAGCGCTCATCGCTCTGCCCTCCCAGAGCCGTCGGCTCGGGCGTACAAAGAAGCGGGTACCTGGAGGCGCTCACACCAAGGCCTCGTCACTACTGCGCCGCGCTTCATTGCGACGATGGACCGAACCCTTCTTCCGGAGGGGCGGCCCGGATCATCGAAGCGGGGCTTTCCTTTCGTCCGCGGAAAACCTTCGGATGGCGGCATTGTTGCCTAGCGAGAGGAGCAAGGAGGGGAAGGAGCAAGCAAGCAAGGAAGAGATGGGCGGCGGGGCTCCGCCCCCTCCCCATTATAGCGAAAAGAAGGCAACCGGCGCCTTCCCGATCACGAGTAATGATGGTTTCCTTGCATGTCGAGGACTTGTCAAGTCGGGCGATTGAGGCAGCGTGGGGAAGCGGAGATCGCCCGCGTCAATCAAGCTGCCGCGTCGACCAAGGCGCGAGCTTTGGGGCCAGTGGCGCTCTGCAGCAGCCTTTGGCCGCCTCGGAGCCAAACTGGCGGCGCCGCAGGCCAAAGGGGACTCTTGTCGGCGTTACGGCTACCTCTTGAGCACTGCGTTGGATTTCCTTGAAGAGGAGAGGATGATGCAGCAAAGTAGAGTAAGTATTTCCCTCAGTTTTGAGAACCAAGGTATCAATCCGTAGGAGGCTACTGCGAGTCCCTCGTACCTACACAAAACAAATAGCTCAACGCAACCAATGCGATTAGGGGTTGTCAATCCCTTCACGGTCACTTACGAGTGAGATCGATAGAGATGATAGATAATATTTTTGGTATTTTTGATATAAAGATGCAAGGTAAAATAAAAGGAAAAGTAAAAAGCAAAGCAATAATAAAGTGATTGGAGATTGATATGATGAGAATAGACACGGGGCCATAGATTTCACTAGTGGCTTCTCTCAAGAGCATAAGTATTTCTCGGTGGGTGAACAAATTCTGTTGAGCAATTGTGAGAATTGAGCATAGTTATGAGAATATCTAGGTATGATCATGTATATAGGCATCACGTCGAGACAAGTAGACCGACTCTGCACTGCATCTACTACTATTACTCCACTCATCGACCGCTATCCGGCATGCATCTAGAGTATTAAGTTCAAGAAAATGAAGTAGCATGTAAGCAAGATGACATGATGTAGAGGAATAAATTCATGCAATATGATAAATACCCCATCTTGTTATCCTCGATGGCAACAATACAATCGTGCCTTGCTGCCCTACATCCTTTGGGAAAGGACACATAAGATTGAACCCAAAGCTAAGCACTTCTCCCATTGCAAGAAAAACCAATCTAGTTGGCCAAACCAAACTGATAATTGAAGAGACTTGCAAAGATAACCAATCATACATAAAAGAATTCAGAGAAGATTCAAATATTGTTCATAGATAATCTTGATCATAAACCCACAATTCATCGGTCTCAACAAACACACATAAAAAGAAGATTACATCGAATAGATCTCCACGAGAGGGAGAACATTGTATTGAGATCCAAAAGAGAGAAGAAGCCATCTAGCTACTAACTATGGACCCGAAGGTCTGAGGTAAACTACTCACACTTCATCGGAGGGCTATGATGATGATGTAGAAGCCCTCGTGGTGGATTCCCCTTCCGGCGGAACTCGGAACAGGCCCCAAGATGGGATCTCGTGGAGTACAGAAGGTTGCGGCGGTGGAATTAGGTTTTGGCTCCGTGTCGATCGTTTGGGAAGTGCGTAGGTATATATAGGAGGAAGAATGCGTCGGTGGAGCTTGAGGGCCCACGAGGCGGGCGCCCTAAGGGGCGCCCTCCACCCTCGTGACCGCCTCGTGGCTTTCTTGACGGAGGGTCCAAGTCTCTGGATCATATTTGTTGAGAAAATCACGTTCTCGAAGGTTTCATTCCGTTTGGACTCCGTTTGATATTCCATTTCTTGAAACACTGAAATAGGCAAAAACAACAATTCAGGGCTGGGCCTCCGGTTAATAGGTTAGTCCCAAAAGTAATATAAAAGTGGAAAATAAAGCCCAATATGGTCAAAACAGTAGATAATATAGCATGGAGCAATCAAAAATTATAGATACGTTGGAGCGTATCGGTAAGCTTAATTCTGCTCATCCTCGGTAGGTAAATGATAAAAACAGAATTTTGATGCGAGTGCTACTTGGCATAATTTCAATGTAACTCTTCTTAATTGTGGTATGAATATTCAGATCCGAAAGATTCAAGACAAAAGTTCATATTGACATAAAAATAATAATACTTCAAGCATACTAACAAAGCAATTATGTCTTCTCAAAATAACATGGCCAAAGAAAGTTATCCTACAAAATCATATAGTGCGGCTATGCTCTATCTTCACCACACAAAGTATTTAAATCATGCACAACCCGATGACAAGCCAAGCAATTGTTTCATACTTTTGACATTTTCAAAACTTTTTCAATCTTCACGCAATACATGGCGTGAGCCATGGATATAGCACTATATGTGGAATAGAATGGTGGTTGTGGAGAAGACAAAAGAGGGAAGATAGTCTCACATCAACTAGGCGTATCAGCGGGCTATGGAGATGCCCATCAATAGATATCAATGTGAGTGAGTAGGGATTGCCATGCAGCGGATGCACTAGAGCTATAAGTATATGAAAGCTCATCAAAAGAAACTAAGTGGGTGTGCATCCAACACAAGCTTGCTCCACGAAGACCTAGGGCATTTGAGGAAGCCCATCATTGGAATATACAAGGCAAGTTCTATAATGTAAAATTCCCACTAGTATATGAAAGTGACAAAATGAGAGACTCTCTATCATGAAGATCATGGTGCTACTTTGAAGCACAAGTGTGGTAAAAGGATAGTAACATTGTCCCTTCTCTCTTTTCTCTCATTTTTTTATTTGGGCCTTTTCTCTTTTTTATTTTTCTCTTTTTTTTTTTTCATCAGGAGTCTCATCCCGACTTGTGGGGAATCATAGTCTCCATCATCCTTTCCTCACTTGGGACAATGCTCTAAAATGATGATCATCACACTTTTATTTTTTACAACTCAACAATTACAACTCGATACTTAGAACAAAATATGACTCTATATGAATGCCTCCGTGATGTGCGGGATATGCAATGAATCAAGAGTGACATGTATGAAAGAATTATGAGCGGTGGCTTTGCCACAAATACGATATCAACTACATGATCATGCTAGCAATATGACAATGATGGGCGTGTCATAATAAGCGAGCGGTGGAAAGTTGCATGGCAATATATCTCGGAATGGCTATGGAAATGCCATGATAGGTAGGTATGGTGGCTGTTTTGAGGAAGGTATATGGTGGGTGTATGATACGGTGAAAAGTCTTGTATTAGAGAGGCTAGCAATGGTGGAAGGATGGGAAAAGTGCGTATAATCCATGGACTCAACATTAGTCATAAAGAACTCATATACTTATTGCAAAAATCTATAAGTTATCAAAGCAAAGTATTACGCGCATGCTCCTAGGGGGATAGATTGGTAGGAAAAGACCATCGCTCGTCCCCGACCGCCACTCATAAGGAAGACAATCAATAAATAAATCATGCTCCGACTTCATCACATAACGGTTCACCATACGTGCATGCTACGGGAATCACAAACTTTAACACAAGTATTTCACAGATTCACAATTACTCAACTAGCATGACTCTAATATCACCATCTTCATATCTCAAAACAATTATCAAGCATCAAACTTTTCTTAGTATTCAATGCACTCGAAAGAAAGTTTTACAAATCTTGAATACCAAGCATATTATTATTATTAAGCAATTACCATGCTATTTAATACTCTCAAAATAATCTAAGTGAAGCATGAGAGATCAATAGTTTCTATAAAACAAATCCACCACCGTGCTCTAAAAGATATAAGTGAAGCACTAGAGCAAAACTATAAAGCTCAAAAGATATAAGTGAAGCACATAGAGTATTCTAACAAATTCCAATTCATGTATGGCTCTCTCAAAAGGTGTGTACAGCAAGGATGATTGTGGTAAACTAAAAATCAAAGACTCAAATCATACAAGGCGCTCCAAGCAAAACACATATCATGTGGTGAATAAAATATAGCTCAAGTAAAGTTACCGATGGAAGTAGGCGAAAGAGGGATGCCTTCAGGGCATCCCCAAGCTTTGACTTTTTGGTGTCCTTGGATTATCTTGGGGGTGCCATGGGCATCCCCAAGCTTAGGCTCTTGCCACTCCTTGTTCCATAATCCATCAAAAGATTTCACCCAAAACTTGAAAACTTCACAACACAAAACTCAACAGAAATCTCGTGAGCTCCGTTAGCGAAAAAAAACAAAAGACCACTTCAAGGTACTGTAATGAACTCATTCTTTATTTATATTGGTGTTAAACCTACTGTATTCCAACTTCTCTATGGATTATAAACTATTTTACTAGCCATAGATTCATCAAAATAAGCAAACAACACACGAAAAACAGAATCTGTCAAAAACAGAACAGTCTGTAGTAATCTGTAACTAACGCAAACTTATGGAACTCCAAAAATTCAGCCAAAATAGGACGACCTAGACAATTTTTTATTGATCAGCAGCAATTGGAATCACTATTTTATCACGTTCTGGTGAATTTTAATAATTGTTTTCGTGAACAGAAAGTTTCTGGAAATTACAGCAAGATCAAATAACTATCATCCAAGAAGATCCTATAGGTTTAACTTGGCACAAACACTAATTAAAAGATAAAACCACATCTAAACAGAAGGTAGATGGATTATTTATTCCTAAACAGAAACAAAAGCAAAAAAACTAAAATAAAATTGGGTTGCCTCCCAACAAGCGCTATCGTTTAACGCCCCTAGCTAGGCATAAAAGCAAGGATAGATCTAGGTATTGCCATCTTTGGTAGGCAATCCATAAGTGGCTCTCATGATAGATTCATATGGTAATTTTATTTTCTTTCTAGGGAAGTGTTCCATGCCCTTCTTTAATGGAAATTGGAATCTAATATTCCCTTCCTTCATATCAATAATTGCACCAATCGTTCTAAGGAAAGGTCTACCAAGAATAATAGGGCAAGAAGGATTGCAATCAATATCAAGAACGATAAAATCTACGGGCACATAATTCCTATTTGCAACAATAAGAACATCATTAATTCTTCCCATAGGTTTCTTAATAGTGGAATCCACAAGGTGCAAGTTTAGAGAGCAATCATCAAAATCGCGGAAATCTAGCAAATCACACAAAGTTTCGGGAATAGTGGAGACACTAGCACCCAAATCACATAAAGCGTAAAATTCATGATCCTTAATCTTAATTTTAATAGTTGGTTCCCATTCATCATAAAGTTTTCTAGGGATAGAAACTTCCAACTCAAGTTTTTCTTCATAAGATTGCATCAAGGCATCAACGATATGTTTGGTAAAGGCTTTATTTTGACTATAAGCATGAGGAGAATTTAGCACGGATTGCAACAAGGAAATACAATCAATTAAAGAGCAACTTTCATAATTAAATTCCTTGAAATCCAATATAGTGGGTTTAGCAACATCTAGGGTTTTACTCTTTTCAATCCCACTTTTATCAATTTCATCATCAAGATCTAAATACTCGAATTTTGGAGCGCCTTCTAGGTAAAGGTGGATCATATTCAGTTTCATCAAGATTCATATTGCAAAACAAAGATTTAATAGGGGACACATCAATAACTTTTGATCTTCATCTTGATTTTCATAGGAATTGGAAGAACATGCTTTAATAAAGGCATCTTTTGTATACGCATCCTAGCGGTTCTTTCCTTGCACTCATCAATGGAAATTCTCATGGCTTTGAGAGACTCATTGATATCATGCTTAGGAGGAATAGATCTAAGCTTTAAAGAATCAACATCAAGAGAAATTCTATCAACGTTCCTAGCCAATTCATCAACTTTAAGCAATTTCTCTTCAAGCAAAGCATTAAAATTCTTTTGTGAATTCATAAACTCTTTAACACTAGTCTCAAATTCAGAGGGCATCTTATTAAAATTTCCATAAGAGTTATTGTAGGAATTTCCATAATTATTAGAAGGATTACTAGGATAAGGCCTAGGATTAAAATTCCCTCTATCGCGTTGTTACCAAAATTATTCCTACCAACAAAATTCACATCCATAGATTCATTATTATTCTCAATCAAAGTAGACAAAGGCATATCATTAGGATCGGAAGAAACACTCTTAGTAGCAAATAATTTCATAAGTTCATCCATCTTTCCACTCAAAACATTAATTTCTTCTATCGCATGCACTTTTTATTAGTAGATCTTTCGATTGTGCCATTGAGAATAATTAACCATAATATTATCTAGGAGTTTAGTAGCATCTCCTAAAGTGATTTCCATAAAAGTGCCTCCCGGCGAATCTAAAAGATTTCTAGAAGCAAAATTCAATCCGGCATAAATTTTTGTATAATCATCCATAAATTCAAACCATGAGTAGGACAATTCGTATCATTAATTTCATTCTCTCCCAAGCTTGTGCAACATGTTCATGATCAAGTTGCTTAAAATTCATAATATCGTTTCTAGAGAGATGATCTTAGCGGGAGGAAAATACTTAGAGATAAAAGCATCTTTGCACTTGTTCCAAGAATCAATACTATTTTTAGGCAAAAGCGAAAACCAAGCTTTATACGATCTCTAAGCGAAAAGGAAATAGCTTCAATTTAACAATATCATTATCGACATCTTTCTTCTTTTGCATATCACATAAATCAACGAAGCTATTTAGATGAGTAGCGGCATCTTCACTAGGAAGGCGGCGAATTGATCTTTCATAACAAGATTCAACAAAGCGGTATTGATTTCACAAGATTCAGTATTGGTAAGAGGAGCAATCGAGTGCTAAGGAAATCATTATTGTTGGTATTGGTAAAGTCACACAATTTGGTATTATCTTGAGCCATCGTGACAAGCAAGCAATCCAACACACGAGCAAACAAAAAGCAAGCGAGAAAAAAGCAAGCGGAAAAGAGAGGCGAATAAAGCGGCAAGGGTGAAGTGGGGAGAGGAAAGCGAGAGGCAAATGGCAAATAATGTAATCACGAGAGATAGGGATTGTGATGGGTACTTGGTATGTTGACTTTTGCGTAGACTCCCGGCAGCGGCGCCGAAATTCTTCTTGCTACCTCTTGAGCACTTGCGTTGGATTTCCTTGAAGAGGAGAGGATGATGCAGCAAAGTAGCGTAAGTATTTCCCTCAGTTTTGAGAACCAAGGTATCAATCCGTAGGAGGCTACTGCGAGTCCCTCGTACCTACACAAAACAAATAGCTCAACGCAACCAACGCGATTAGGGGTTGTCAATCCCTTCACGGTCACTTACGAGTGAGATCGATAGAGATGATAGATAATATTTTTGGTATTTTTGATATAAAGATGCAAGGTAAAATAAATGGCAAAGTAAAAAGCAAAGCAATAATAAAGTGATTGGAGATTGATATGATGAGAATAGACCGGGGCCATAGATTTCACTAGTGGCTTCTCTCAAGAGCATAAGTATTTCTAAGGTGGGTGAACAAATTACTGTTGAGCAATTGTGAGAATTGAGCATAGTTATGAGAATATCTAGGTATGATCATGTATATAGGCATCACGTCCAGAGACAAGTAGACCGACTCTGCTGCATCTACTACTATTACTCCACTCATCGACCGCTATCCGGCATGCATCTAGAGTATTAAGTTCAAGAAAGCAGAGTAGCATGTAAGCAAGATGACATGATGTAGAGGAATAAATTCATGCAATATGATAAATACCCCATCTTGTTATCCTCGATGGCAACAATACAATCGTGCCTTGCTGCCCCTCATCCTTTGGGAAAGGACACATAAGATTGAACCCAAAGCTAAGCACTTCTCCCATTGCAAGAAAAACCAATCTAGTAGGCCAAACCAAACTGATAATTGAAGAGACTTGCAAAGATAACCAATCATACATAAAAGAATTCAGAGAAGATTCAAATATTGTTCATAGATAATCTTGATCATAAACCCACAATTCATCGATCTCAACAAACACACACAAAAGAAGATTACATCGAATAGATCTCCTTGAGAGAGGGAGAACATTGTATTGAGATCCAAAAAGAGAAAAGCCATCTAGCTACTAACTATGGACCCGAAGGTCTGAGGTAAACTACTCACACTTCATCGGAGGGCTATGGTGATGATGTAGAAGCCCTCCGTGGTGGATTCCCCTTCCGTGAACTCGGAACAGGCCCCAAGATGGGATCTCGTGGATGCAGAAGGTTGCGGCGGTGGAATTAGGTTTTGGCTCCATATCGATCGTTTGGGAGTGCGTAGGTATATATAGGAGGAAGAATGCGTCGGTGGAGCTTGAGGGCCCACGAGGTGAGGCGCGCCCTCCACCCTCGTGACCGCCTCCTGGCTTTCTTGATGGAGGTCCAAGTCTCTGGATCATATTTGTTGAGAAAATCACGTTCCGAAGGTTTCATTCCGTTTGGACTCCGTTTGATAGCGTAGTAATTTCAAAAATTTCCTACGATCACGCAAGACCATGGTGATGGCATAGCAGCGAGAGGAGAGTGTCCGTCCACGTACCCTCGTGAGACCCGAAAGCGAGGCGTTATAACAACAGCGGTTGATGTAGTCGTGCGTCTTCACGATCCGACCGATCCAAGCACGAGCGTCACGGCACCTCCGAGTTACGCACCGTTCAGCTCGATGGCGATCCCGGACTCGATCCAGCAAAGTGTCGGGGATGAGTTCCGTCGACCTGACGGCGTGGTGGCGATGTTGATGCTCCACCGGCGCGAGGGCTTCGCCTAAGCTCATGACGATATGACTTCTCCGGCGCGGGGCTTCGCCTAAGCTCATGACGATATGACGAAGTGGAATATGGTGGAAGGGGCACCGCTGCAGCTAAGGAAAGATCCGTAGATCAACTTGTGTGTCATGGGGTGCCCCCTGCCCCGTATATAAAGGAGCCAAGGGGAGGTGGCGGCCAAGGGGGCGCTGGGGAGTCCTACTCCCTCAGGGTAGGATTCCCCTCAATCCTAGTTGGATTAGGATTGGAGGAGGGAAGAGAGAGGGGGCGCCCCCCTTTCCTAGTCCTAATAGGACTAGGGGAAGAAGGCGCAGCACCTAGGGCTGGCCCTTTCTCCTTTCCTCCAAGGCCCACTATGGCCCATGTAGTTCCGGGGGTTCGGTAACCTCCGGTACTCGATAAATTCGATTTCACTCGGAACACTTCCGATGTCAAATGTAGGCTTCAATATATCAATCTTTATGTCTCGACCATTTGAGACTCCTCGTCATGTCCGTGATCACATCCGGGACTCGAACAACCTTGGTGCATCAATACTTATAAACTCATAATGAGCTGTCGCCGAAGCGTTAAGCGTGCGGACCCTACGGGTTCGAGAACTATGTAGACATGACCTAGAACCATTCTCGGTCAATAACCAATAGCGGAACCTGGATGCCCATATTGGTTCCTACATATTCTCTGAAGATCTTTATCGGTCAAACCGCATAACGACATCGTTGTTCCCTTTGTCATCGGTATGTTACTTACGAGATTCGATCGTCGGTATCAATACCTAGTTCAATCTCGTTACGGTAAATCTCTTTACTCGTTCCGTAATACATCATCTCACAACTAACTCATTAGTTGTAATGCTTACAAGGCTTAAGTGATGTGTATTACCGAGAAGGCCTAGAGATACCTCTCCGACAATCGGATGACAAAACCTAATCTCGAAATCGCCAACCCAACAAGTACCTTTGGAGACACTGTAGTACTCCTTTATAATCACCCGATTCGTTGTGGCGTTTGGTAGTACCAAAGTGTTCCTCCGGTAAGCAGGAGTTGCATAATCTCATAGTTATAGGAACATGTATGGGTCATGAAGAAAGCATTAGCAACATACTAAGCGATCAAGTGTTAAGCTAACGGAATGGGTCATGTCAATCAGATCATTCTCCTAATGATGTGATCCCGTTAATCAAATGACAACTCATGTCTATGGTTAGGAAACATAACCATCTTTGATTAATGAGCTAGTCAAGTAGAGGCATACTAGTGACATCTGTTTGTCTATGTATTCACACATGTATTATGTTTCGGTTAATACAATTCTAGCATGAATAATAAACATTTATCATGATATAAGGAAATAAATAATAACTTTATTATTGCCTCTAGGGCATATTTCCTTGATCTCCCACTTGCACTAGAGTCAATAATCTAGATTACAAAGTAATGATCCTAACACCCATGGAGTCTTGGTGCTGATCATGTTTTGCTCGTGGAAGAGGCTTAGTCAGCGAGTGCGCAACATTCAGATCCGTATGTATTTTGCAAATCTCTATGTCTCCCACTTGGACTTGGTCCCGAATGGAATTGAGCGTCTCTTGATATGCTTGGTCCTCTTGTGAAATCTGGATTCCTTTGCCAAGGCAATTGCACGATATTGTCACGGAAGATCTTCATCGGTCCCGATGCACTAGGTATGACACCTAGATCGGAAATGAACTCTTTCATCAGACTCCTTCATTTGCTGCTTACGAAGCAGCTATGTACTCCGCTTCACATGTAGATCCATACGGCGCTTTGTTTAGAACTGCACCAATGGCAGCTCCACCGTTTAATAAAAACACGTATCCGGTTTGCGATTTAGAATCGTCCGGATCGGTGTCAAAACTTACATCGGCGTAACCATTTCGACTAGCTCTTTGTCACCTCCATATCGAGAAACATATCCTTAGTCCTTTTCGGTATTTCGGGATGTTCTTGACCGCTGTCGATGATCCACTCTGGATTACTTTGGTACCTTCTGCCAAGCTTACAGCTAAGCATCGTCGGTCTGGTACACAGCATTGCATACATGATAGAGCCTATGGCTGAAGCATAGGAACATCTTTCATTTTCTCTCTATCTTCTGCTGTGGTGGGCATTGAGTCGACTCAATCTTACACCTTATGTCTGGTAAAAACCTTTCTTTGCTGATCCATTTGAACTTTTCAAAACTTTATCAAGGTATGTGCTTTGTGAAAGTCAATTAAGCGTCTTGATCTATCTCTATAGATCTTGATGCCCAATATATAAGCAACTTCACGAGGTCTTTCATTGAAAACTTTTATTCAAGTATCCTTTTATGCTATCCAGAAATTCTATATCATTTCCAATCAATAATATATAGTCCACATATAATATTAGAAATGCTCTGAGCTCCACTCACTTTCTTGTAAATCTGAGGCTTCTCCAAAAGTGCTGTATAAACCCATATCTTTGATCACACTATCAAGCGTTTATTCAACTCGAGAGGCTTGCACGGACCATAAATTGATCGTTGGAGCTTGCACACTTTGTTAGTACCCTTTGGATCGACAAAACCTTCTGGTTGCATCATATACAACTCTTCTTCTAGAAATCCATTCAAGAATGCAGTTTTACATCCATTTGCCAAATTTCATAATCATAAAATCGGCAATTGCTAACATGATTCGGACAGACTTAAGCATCGCTCTGGTGAAAGTCTCATCGTAGTCAACCCCTTGAACTTGTCGAAAACCTTTACGCAACAAGTCGAGCTTTGTAAACAGTTATATTACCATCGGCGTCGGTCTTCTTCTTAAAGATCCATTTATTTTCAATGGCTTGCCGATCATCGAACAAGTCAACCAAAATCCATACTTTGTTCTCATACATGGATCCCATCTCAGATTTCATGGCTTCCAGCCATTTTGCGAATCTGGGCTCACCATCGCTTCTTCATAGTTTGTAGGTTCGCCATGGTCAAGTAACATGACTTCGAATAAGATTACCGTACCACTCAGTGCGTATTTTACTCTGGTTGACCTCTGAGGTTCAGTAGTAACTTGATCTGAAGCTTCATGATCATCATCATTAGTTTCCTCACTAATTGGTGTAGTTGTCACAGGAACCATTTCTTGTGATGAACTACTTTCAATAAGGGAGCAGATCTGATTATCTCATCAAGTTCTACTTTCCTCCCCTCACTTCTTTGAGAGAAACTCCTTCTCTAGAAAGGATCCGAATTAACAGCGAAAATCTTGCCTTGGATCTGTGATAGAAGGTGTACCCAACAGTCTCCTTTGGGTATCCTATGAAGACACATTTTCCGATTTGGGTTCGAGCTTATCTGGTTGAAGTTTCTTTACATAAGCATCGCAGCCCCAAACTTTAAAGCGACAACTTTGGTTTCTTGCCAAACCACAGTTCATAAGGCGTCGTCTCAGCAGTTTTGGCGGTGTCCTATTTAGCGTGAATCGGCCGTCTCTAAAGCATAACCCCAAAGCGATAGCGGTAAATCGGAAATAGACATCATAGATCGCACCATATCTAGTAAAATACGATTCTGACGTTCGGACACACCATTTCTCTGTGGTGTTCGGGTGGCGTGAGTTCTTGAAACTATTCCACATTGTTTCAAATGTAAACCAAACTCGTAACTCAAATATTCTCCTCCACGATCAGATCGTAGAAACTTTATTTTCTTGTTACGATGATTTTCCACTTCACTCTGAAATTCTTTGAACTTTTCAAATGTTTCAGATTTGTGTTTCATTAAGTAGATATACCCATATCTGCTCAAATCATCTGTGAAGGTGAGAAAATACGATACCCCATGCGTGCCTCAACATTCATTGGACCACAAACATCGGTATGTATGATTTCCAACAAATCAGTTGCTCGCTCCATAGTTAGGAGAAGCGGCGTTTTGGTCATCTTGCCCATGAGGCACGGTTACATAAGTACCAAGTGATTCATAATCAAGTGATTCGAAGCCCATCGGTATGGAGTTTCTTCATGCGTTTTACACCGATATGACCTAAGCGGCGGTGCCACAAATAAGTTGCACTATCATTATCAACTCTGCATCTTTTGGCTTCAACATTATGAATATGTGTATCACTCTGTCGAGATTCAACAAGAATAGACCATTCTTCAAGGGTGCATGACCATAAAGATATTACTCATATAAATAGAACAACCATTATTCTCTGATTTAAATGAATAACCGTCTCGCATTAAACAAGATCCAGATATAATGTTCATGCTCAGCGGCACCAAATAACAATTATTTAGGTCTAAAACTAATCCGAAGGTAGATGTAGAGGTAGCGTGCCGACCGCGATCACATTGACTTTGGAACCATTTCCCAGCGCATCGTCACCTCGTCCTTTGCGGTGCTCGTCTATTCCGTAGTCCTGTTTGAGTTGCAAATATTAGCAGAACCGGTATCAAATACCAGTGCTACTACGAGCTCTAGTAAGGTACACATCAATAACATGTATATCACATATACCTTTGTTCACCTTGCCATCCTTTTTATCCGCCAAATACTTGGGGCAGTTCCGCTTCGATGTCGATCGCTTGCGGTAAAACACTCGATTTCAGGCTTAGGTCAGACTTGGGTTTCTTCTCTTGATCGACAACTTTCTTGCTGTTCTTTTGAAGTTTCCTTCTTCTTCCCTTTGCCCTTTTCTTGAAACTAGTGGTCTTGTTGACCATCAACACTTGATGCTCTTTCTTGATTTCTACCTCCATGACTTTTAGCATCGCGAAGAGCTCGAGAATTGTCTTAGTCATCCTTGCATATTATAGTTCATCACGAAGCTCTTGTAGCTTGGTGGCGATGATTGGAGAATTACATCAATGACACTATCATCGGAAGATTAACTCCCAGCTGAATTAAGTGATTGTTATACCCGGACATTTTGAGTATGTGCTCCTTGTGAACTATTCTCCTCCATCTTGCAGCTATAGAACTTATTGGAGACTTCATATCTCTCAATCCGGGCATTTGCTTGAAATATTAACTTCAACTCTGGAACATCTCATATGCTCCATGGCGTTCAAAGCGTCGTTGAAGACCAGTTCTAAGCCGTAAAGCATGGCTGCTTGAACTATTGAGTAGTCATCAGCTTTGCTTTGCGGGCGTTCACAACACGGCTCGGCATCTGCTGACGAACTGTCACCCGGCGGTGCTTCGGGGCGTAATTTTACGTGCAGCAATGAGGATAATCCTCAAATTCGGACCCGATCCGTGTAATTACTACCATCATCTTTCAACTTTGCTTTCTCAAGGCAGCATTAAAATTCAACGGAACAACAACACGAGCCATCTATCTACGATAAACATAGACAAGCAAAATACTATCGGTACTAAGTTCATGATAAATTTAAGTTCAATTAATCATATTAAAAACTCCCACTTAGGCAGACATCTCTCTAGTCATCTAAGTGATCACGTGATCCAAATCAACTAAACCATGTCCGATCATCACGTGAGGCGGAGTAGTTTCAATGGTGAACATCACTATGTTGATCATATCTACTATATGATTCACGTTCGACCTTCGGTCTCCGTGTTCGAGGCCATATCTGTTATATGCTAGGCTCGTCAAGTTTAACTTTGAGTATTCGCGCGTGCAACTGTTTTGCACCGTTGTAGATGGACGTAGAACTTATCACACCCGATCATCACGTGGTGTGCGGGTACTCTGAACTTTGGCAGCGGTGCATACTCGAGGAGAACACTTCTTGATAATTTTAGTGAGAGATCATCTTATAATGCTACCGTCAATCAAAGCAAGATAAGATGCATAAAGGATAAACATCACATGCAATCAATATAAGTGATATGATATGGTCATCATCATCTTGTGCTTGTGATCTCCATCGCTGAAGCACCGTCATGATCACCATCGTCACCGGTAGCGACACCTTGATCTCCATCGTAGCATCGTTGTCGTCTAGCCAACTATTGCTTCTCGACTATCGCTACTCCTTAGTGATAAAGTAAAGCAATTACATGGCGTTGCATTTCATACAATAAGCGACAACCATATGGCTCCTGCCGATTGCCGATAACTTCGGTTACAAAACATGATCATCTCATACAATAAAATATAGCATCACGTCTTGACCATATCACATCACAACATGCCTGCAAAAACAAGTTAGGCGTCCTCTACTTTGTTGTTGCAAGTTTTACGTGGCTGCTACGGGCTGAGCAAGAACCGTTCTTACCTCGCATCAAAACCACAGCGATAGTTTGTCAAATAGACTCCGTTTTAACCTTCTCAAGGACGGGCGTAGCCTTTACTCAGTTCAACTAAAGTGAGAGAGCAGACACCGCGGTCACCTTTAAGCAGCGAGTGCTCGGGCGGTGAAACCAGTCTCGCGTAAGCGTCTGGCGTAATGTCGGTCGGGCGCTTCATCTCACAATACCGCTGAACCAAAGTATGACATGCTGGTAGGTAGTATGACTTATATCGCCCACAACTCACTTGTGTTCTACTCGTGCATATGACATCAGCGCATAAAACCAGGCTCGGATGCCCTTTGTTGGGGAGCGTAGTAATTTCAAAAATTTCCTCACGATCACGCAAGACCATGGTGATGGCATAGCAGAGAGAGGAGAGTGTCGTCCACGTACCCTCGTGACCGAAAGCGGGCGTTATAACAACGCGGTTGATGTAGTCGTGCGTCTTCACGATCCGACCGATCCAAGCACGAGCGTCACGGCACCTCCGAGTTACGCACGTTCAGCTCGATGGCGATCCCGGACTCGATCCAGCAAAGTGTCGGGGATGAGTTCCGTCGACCTGACGGCGTGGTGGCGATGTTGATGCTCCACCGGCGCGGGGCTTCGCCTAAGCTCATGACGATATGACTTCTCGGCGCGGGGCTTCGCCTAAGCTCATGACGATATGACGAAGTGGAATATGGTGGAAGGGGCACCGCTGCGGCTAAGGAAGATCCGTAGATCAACTTGTGTGTCATGGGGTGCCCCCTGCCCCGTATATAAAGGAGCCAAGGGGAGGTGGCGGCCCAGGGGAGGCGCGCAAGGAGTCCTACTCCCTCAGGAGTAGGATTCCCCTCAATCCTAGTTGGATTAGGATTTGGGAGGAAGAGAGAGAGGGGCGGCCCACCTTTCCTAGTCCTAATAGGACTAGGGGAAGAGGCCTGACCACCTAGGGCTGGCCCTTTCTCCTTTCCTCCAAGGCCCACTATGGGCCCATGTAGTTCCGGGGGTTCGGTAACCTCCGGTACTCGATAAATTCGATTTCACTCGGAACACTTCCGATGTCAAATGTAGGCTTCAATATATCAATCTTTATGTCTCGACCATTTGAGACTCCTCGTCATGTCCGTGATCACATCCGGGACTCGAACAACCTTGGTGCATCAATACTTATAAACTCATAATGAGCTGTCATCGAAGCGTTAAGCGTGCGGACCCTACGGGTTCGAGAACTATGTAGACATGACCTAGAACCATTCTCGGTCAATAACCAATAGCGGAACCTGGATGCCCATATTGGTTCCTACATATTCTCTGAAGATCTTTATCGGTCAAACCGCATAACGACATCGTTGTTCCCTTTGTCATCGGTATGTTACTTACGAGATTCGATCGTCGGTATCAATACCTAGTTCAATCTCGTTACGGTAAATCTCTTTACTCGTTCCGTAATACATCATCTCACAACTAACTCATTAGTTGTAATGCTTGCAAGGCTTAAGTGATGTGTATTACCGAGAAGGCCTAGAGATACCTCTCAGGCAATCGGAGTGACAAAACCTAATCTCGAAATCGCCAACCCAACAAGTACCTTTGGAGACACTGTAGTACTCCTTTATAATCACCCGATTCGTTGTGGCGTTTGGTAGTACCAAAGTGTTCCTCCGTAAGCAGGAGTTGCATAATCTCATAGTTACGAGGAACATGTATGGGTCATGAAGAAAGCATTAACAACATACTAAGCGATCAAGTGTTAAGCTAACGGAATGGGTCATGTCAATCAGATCATTCAACTAATGATGTGACCTTGTTAATCAAATAACAACTCCATGTCTATGGTTAGGAAACATAACCATCTTTGATTAACAAGCTAGTCAAATAGAGGCATACTAGTGACATCTTGTTTGTCTATATATTCACACATGTATTATGTTTCGGTTAATACAATTCTAGCATGAATAATAAACATTTATCATGATATAAGAAATAAATAATAACTTTATTATTGCCTCTAGGGCATATTTCCTTCA
>JAHIAM010009197.1:0-12625 GCA_021605205.1 Aegilops longissima
GGGCGCCACGGAGTAGAAAATGACGATGAGGGGTAAATCACAAGCCCCACCTTTCCCACATTAATTGGAGGATGAAGCAACCATCATTTCACTCTAGCGGCAAACATAAAGAAAAGAGAAAACAATGATGCGTCGGCAGCTACCTAGGGCACCCTAGGGTAGGGGTCTCCCTACGATCCTTTTTGAAAGCGCCTCCACTACAAATCGGCTTCTCCTCGTTCTCTTGAAGAAAACCGATGATGAGTGCGGCGATAGGGTTTGATAGGAGTACTACGGCGTCTGGGGCCATGTCGTAAATAGCAGGTTCGATCGGCGCTTTAAATATGTGTGGGCCGCTTGGTTTTACGGGAATGAGGTAACATTTTGGGTTCGGGGACGGATGGAGATATAGCACATACAAAAAATTGTGGCGTGAGTTCGTAGAAAGGCAATGATGCATGGGCCCTGCATTTTGATATACCAGAGGCAGCGTGAAATTTGCTACTCTACTCAAAACTAGTAAGGTACACATGTATTGAGCATGAGATTTGAAACCAAATTATGAATAAATAGACACTATAGCATGTAAAGCTTTGAGTCATATATGCATGATGTAGATGTTCGTTTAGTTCTTATAGTTCATCTCATTCAAAATCGATTAGTTTTATAAAAATGTTAAGATTCATGGGGTTGTGCATTGTAAATCATAAAGTAAAAACAAATAATGGCAATTCATTTAGAAAAAAATAATCAATTATGATACAGAAGATTCTAGAACAAAGGAGAAGTGCTTGTGTTTTGAGGTTTGTGCATTATGCTTAAGTTCAACCATGGAGTCTTCTAAATTGTACATGTGGCAGATCTGGTGGAATGTTGATGATATCCAACGGCCAGTAGTGCTCGGATTTTCCCATCTCTGCACTGTCGGGTTAGCTTTATCCAGCGACCATCTTTCAAAGTTATTGGCACACTATATAGTTCTTGTGCCATAGTTGCATGTTTTGGAAAAAAACTACTAGTGGGTTGTACTATCTATTTAGGAATAGAAGATGTATACATGGAAGTTGTAGCGAAAGATATGACATGGAGGATCTCAATTCCTATGAGTAGGGATTGGAAAAGAGATGTCATTTGGTTCACATCATAGGAACTTTTCTATTGAATCTAGAGATTACATGTATCTCAAGTCATATGAGGAGGGATTAGTAAAGAGATGTAATTTGGTTCATATCATAGGAACTTTTCTATTGAATATACACTAATGTTTATTTTCCTTTGAAATTGAGGGAGTATAGGAATCCATTCATATGAACCAAGTGGCTCTAAAGCTATAGAAATGATATCATGTTTATTTCCTTTGAAATGTAGAGTATATGAATCTATTCCTATGAACCAATTGGCTCTAAAGGAAAAAAATCCTATAAAATCATATCATATAGAGTTCCTATGATATTCCTCGACACTAAAGGATGGTTGAAATTGCTGCGGGTGATCGATGGTCTTTCTTTGTAGACTCCTCACCCATCTTTATAGTTACCTCTCGAAGATGAATGAAATGATATATCAATTATTCTACATGTGCAATTTGGTACCCGAAAACTTCGATAAAAGTTTGCGAGGTTCTAATTTTCAATAAAGCTATATGCACTGCATTTGAGCGGATGGAGCATCGGCGTTGCTAACACTCACGTAGAAGATTTGTGTGTAGGAGGGTGGCTGTTACATTAAATGACATGACAAAACTGGCGATTGTCGGATGCCGATCTAACGGTTCTTCTGGCGTTAATCGGGAAAAGGCTTGTGGCGGGTTTGTCGGATAATGATTTACGGACACATGCATTGCATTGATCGTGCCCCTCTCTCTCTCGCCTTTCGCACCCTCCAGTCACAACTCTCCCGAGTCCTCTGAGACTGCCGTGGCACCATCGTCTACCTGCGGTGGGCGTCACTTATATGTGCTCTTCACACCTATCCTCGAACTTCTAAAAAACAAAAGCGGCGCACACATTTTATTTTAGCTCACCACGTCACACATTATATTATTACTCTTCGGCGAACGTTCTTTGGGCATAGTATATATTGTACTCTCGAAGAAGCGGTGCGCCGCACTAGTTCTCTCACACCCCGGCGGGTAACGTGGGGCGCATTTTTTGAAGTCGGTACAACAAAATCCTCCACTTTATATAAAAGCAGGAGCCTTAGCGCGCTTTACTAGGGTTCCTCTCGTTCACTCTCTCATGCTCTTGGATCTAAGCAAGACATAGGTGGCCACATCTCTCTCTCGGCTCACGGTGGTCACAAATCCGGCGGACAACCTCGGCGGGCGGGGGTGTAGGTGCATCGTTCACGCTGTTCGTCGGCGAGGAGAGACCAATGGCTGCCAGCATCCCGATCGGCGGCCGTCCGTTCTCTTGACGCCCGGCTCGGGAAGGCCTCGACCCCTTCTTCCTCCTGCGGTATTGTGGCCAGATCAGCCTCCAAACCCCGTCTTTGCCCGGCGACCCTCGGTATATATTCCTTGAAACCTGCCTTGCTCTACTGAGCTCTTCCCCCCGTGTGGATCCTTTCCTACTTCATGCTGTTCCAAAGCCACCTAGACTTCTACTATTATTAAAGTAAAGCTAGTTCATCTGTCAACTCAAAGCGTTGGTTCAAACAAGGAAGAATGGGAAGCTGTATGAATCTAGGACTTGGTTTAAGAGAAGCGGGAAAGTAGTAATATCATCCTTGTTTAAATAACCGTATTTCATATTTGCAAACAGGGATTACATCTCCATATCGTTCGGGATTCTTCCATCGTTCTATCCGGGTAATGAAGCCCACCTCGGTTTTATACAAGCAAAATGAGATGGCTATCCCTGTTGTTTCTAACCTCCCGTCTTAAGGTATCCCTACATTGGTAGTAAAATGAATGAAGCATAATCAAGAAGCTGATTAAACGTTTTCTTCGATTTGGGTCAGGGGCGGGAAGCTTAAATTTATGGAATGCAAAGTTTTCACCTTATCTTGAAGGAAATATGCCTAGAGGCAATAATAAAGTTATTATTTATTTCCTTATATCATGATAAATGTTTATTATTCATGCTAGAATTGTATTATGAGGAGCATAATACATGTGTGAATACATAGACAAACATAGTGTCACTAGTGTGCCTCTACTTGACTAGCTAGTTGAATCAAAGATGGTTATGTTTCCTAACCATAGACATGAGTTGTCATTTGATTAGCGGGATCACATCATTGAAGAATGATGTGATTGACGCAACCCACATTCAGATAGCCCTAGCACATGATCGTTTTATATATTGCTATTGCTTTCTTCATGACTTATACATGTTCACTGTAACTGATGAGATTATGCAACTCCGTTTACGGGAGGAACACTTTGGGTGCTACCAAGCGTCCTGGCGTAACTGGGTGATTATAAAGGAATTACTCTGGTGTCTCAAAGGTACATATTGGGTTTGTGTATTTGAGATTAGGTTTTGTCCTCCGATTATGGGAGAGGTCTCTGGGCCTTCTCGGTAATATCATCACTATAAGCCTTGCAAGCAATTGTAACTAATGAGTTAGTTATGAGATGATGTATTCGCAGACGAGTAAAGAGACTTGCTGATAGTGAGATTGAACTAGGTATTGGATACCGGCGATCGAATCTCGGGCCAAGTAACTTCAACACCGATGACAAAGGAACAAAGAATATGTTGTTATGCTGGTTTGGCCGATAAAGATCTTCGTAGAATATCTTAGGAGACAATATGGGCATCCAGGTTCGCTATTGGTTATTGACCAAGAATGGTTCTAGAGTCATGTCTACATAGTTATCGAACCCGTAGAGGGTCCCCGCTGAAGATTTCGATGACGAGTTATATTATGAGTTTATGAGTTTTGATGTACCGAAGGAGTTGAGTCGGATGAGATCGGGGACTGTGGCGAGTCTCGAAATGTAGGTGACGCATAAGATCGATATATTGGGCGACTATTTAGGAGTTCGGAAAGGTTCAGAGTGATTGGGTATTTTTGTCTTAGGAGAGTTACTGAGGAATTCACCGGGGGAGAAGTATTGGGCCTTATTGGGCCTGTTGAAGAGAGACTGCCTAGGGCAGGCGCTGCGCCTAAGGCCTAGTCCGGAATTGGACTGGGGAGGGCCACCCACCTCACTCCCTTCCTTCCTCTCCTACTCCTGCTAGGAAAGGAGGTCCTACTCCCGTGTGAGTAGGACTCCCCGTAATCGCCCCTCCTAGGGGCAGGCCACCTCCTTGCTCCTTTATATCACGAGCGGCAGGCACCCTGTGACACACAAGTTGATCTGGGATCTTTCAAATAGCCGTGTGCGGTGCCTTGTCCACCATATTCCACTTGATTATATCGTGCGGGCTTGAAGCCCTGCGCCGATGAAGTCATATCGTTAGCGGAGCTTAAGCGAAGCCCTAGTCGATGGAGAGTCATCATCGTCCTGCGCTTGTCGTCTTGTGGAACTCATCCCGACACTTTGCTGGATCGAGATAGGGATCGTCGTCAGCATCGACGTGTCGATCGCGGGTGCGTCGTTGGTGCTTGGATCGATCGGATCGTGAAGGTCGACTACATCAGCGTTGTTATAGCGCTTCCGCTTCGGTCTACGGTGTGTGGACACTCTCCCCTCGTTGCTATGTACCATCACCATGAATCTTGCGTGTTAAGTGGGAATTTTTGAAATTACTCGTTCCCCCCATGATGGCATCGAGCCTGGTTTTATCGTCGTGATGTCATATGCGGAAGTAGAAACCTACAAGTGAGTTGTTGGGCGATATAAGTCATATTGCTTACCGAGCATGTCATGCACTGGTTCAAGCGGTATTGTGAGATAGGCGGCCCGGACGTGACATTACAGCGTCGCTACGCGAGACTGGTTTCACCGCTCAGGAGCACTAGTTGCTTAAAAGGTGACGGTGTCTGCTCTCTCTCCACTTTAGTTAGCAAGAGTGTGGCTCCTCGCGGTCCTTGCGAAAGTTAAACAGACCTTAACCCGACAAAATATCGTTGTGGTTTTTTGATCACGTGATGTAAAGCGGTTCTTGCTCAGCCCGTAGCAACCACGTAAAACTTTGCAACAACAAAGTAAGGGCGTCTAACTTGTTTTAGGGGCATGTTATGATGATGATGTGGTCGAAGCGTGATGCTATATTTTATTGTATGAGATGATCATGTTTTGTGTAGAGTTATAGATTGGCATGGCGAGGAACCATATGGTTGTCGCTTTTGTTGTATGATAAGCCATGTAATTGCTTTACTTTATCACTAAAAGCATTGGCGATAGTCGTAGAAGCAATAGTTGGCGAGGCGACAACTGATACTACGATGGAGATCAAGGTGTCGGCGCCGGTGGCGATGGGTGATCATGGCGGTTGCGCCGACGATGGAATCCCACAAGCACAAGATGATGATGACCATATCATATCACTTATATTGATTGCATGTGATGTTTATCCTTTATGCATCTTATCTTGCTTTGATTGGCGGTAGCATTATAGATGATCTCTCACTAAAATTATCAAGGCGTGTTCTCCACGAGTATGCGTTGCCAAGTTAAGTAGTACCGGACACCCGCGTGATGATGGGTGTGATAAGTTCTACGTCCATCTACAGCGGGTGCTGCAAAACAGATTGCTACCTTGGAATACTCGAGTTAAACTTAGCCCGAGCCTAGCATATATGAGATATGGCCTCGGAACCACGGAGAATCGAAAGGTCGGCGTGAATCATATAGTAGATATGATCAACCATAGTGATGTTCACCATTGAAACTACTCCATCTCACGTGATGATCGGACATGGTTTAGTTGATTTGGATCACGTAATCACTTAGATGACTGAAGAGATGTGGGTATAAGTGGGAGTTCTTAAGTAATATGATTAATTGAACTTTAATTTATCATGAACTTAGTCTGAGTAGTATTTTGCAAATTATGTTTGTATGAATCAATAACTGGCGTTGTTGCTTCCCTATGTTTATTGCTTTCCTTATATTTGTTTGATATGTTCAGAAAAATTATATTTGAAAAATGTTAGTAGCAATGATGCGGATTGGATCCGTGATCGAGGTTTATCCTCATTCTTTGCCTGAGAAGAATTATGTCCTTAATGCACGCTGGGTAATAAACCCTATTGCAGGAAGCAAATCAGAGGCCGTTATGAGCGTTTGGCTAGCTCAATATGATGACTACTTGATAGTTTAGTGCACCATGCTTAAAGGCTTAGAATGGGGACTTCAAAGGCGTTTTGAGCGTCATGGACCATATGAGATGTTCCAGAATTGAAGTTAATATTTCAAGCAAATACCCGGAGTTGAGAGATGATGAAGTCTCAACAAGTTCTATAGCTAAAAGATGGAGAGAATCGCTCAACTAGTGAGCATGTGCTCAGATTATGCAGGTACTTCAATCGCAACGAATCAAGTGGGAGTTAATCTTCCGGATAAGATAGTGATTGACAAAATTCTCTAGTCTACCATCACCAAAGTTAGTAGAACCAGTGATGAACTATAATATGCAAGGGATGACAAAGAAATTCCCAAAGCTCTTCGTGATCTTTGAAATCGTGAAGGTAGAAATCAAGAAAAAAGAGCATCAAGTGTTGATGATTGACAAGACCACTAGTCTCAAGGAAAAGAAAGGAAGGAAGAAGGGAACTTCTAAAAGAAGCGGCAAGCAAGTTGCTTTCTCGGTGAAAACAAGACCTAAGCACGAGACAAAGTGCTTTACTGCAATGGAATTAGTCCTGAGCGGAACTACCCCAAGTGTTTGGCGGATAAGAAGGATGGCAAAGTGAACAAAAGGTATATTTGATATACAGGTTATTGATGTGTATTTTACTAGTGTTATAGTAACCTGGTATTTGATACGTTGGTTGCTAGGTTAGTAACTTTCGAGCTTGAGTTAATGCATGACTAGTTGAAGGGAAGTGTGATGAGTGTTGGAAGTAGTTCCAAGATTGATATGATCATCTTCATTACACTCCTATACTTCGAGGATTAGTGTTAAACCTAAATAAATGTTATTGATTGTTTAGCGTTGAGCATGAATATGATTTGATCATGTTTATTGCAAAGCGGTTATTCATTTAAAATCAAGAATAATTGTTGTTCTGTTTAAATGAATAAAAAATTAGATAGTCATACCCAATAAAATAGTTTTCAAAGTTATTCATTTAAAGTCGAAGAATAATTGTTGTTCATGTTAAATGAATAAAACCTTCAATGGTCATACACCAAATAAAATAGTTCATGTTGGATCTCGATCGTAGTAATACACATATTCATGTATATTGATGCCAAAAGATGCAAAAGTTAATAATGATAGTGCAACTTATTTGTTACGCTTGCCGTTTAAGTCATATTGGTGTAAAGCGCATGAAGAAACTCCATGCTGATGGGATTTTGGAATCACTTGATTATGAATCATTTGATGCTTCGAACCATGCCTTATGGGCAAGAATGACTAAAGACTACTCATTCTCGGAACAATGGAGCAGAGCAAATGACTTATTGGAAATAATACATCTTGATGTATCTTGATCCGATGAGTGTTAAGCTCACAGCAAAATATCGTTATTTTCTGCCTTCACAAGATGATTTGAGCGGATATGGGTATATCTACTTGATGAAACACAAATGCTGAAACATTTGAAAAGTTCAAAGAATTTGAGGTGAAGTGGAGAATCATAATAAACAAGATAAAGTTTCTGCGATCTGATCGTGGAGGAAAAATATTTGGAGTTCTGAGTTTGGCCTTCATATAAAACAATGTGGAATAGTTTCACAGCTCACGCCACATGGAACACCAGCACGTAATGGTGTGTCGAGCGTCAAGTAACCGTGCTTTATTTGGATATGGTGCGATCTATGATGTATCTTACCGATTTACCACTATCGTTTTGGGGTTATGCATTAGAGCACATTGCATTCACGTTTAATAGGGCACCATCTAAATCCGTTGAGATGACACTATATGAACTATGGTTTAGCGATGAAACCTAAACATCGTTTCTTAAAGTTTGGAGTTGTGATGCTTATGTGAAAAGTTTTCAACTGATAAGCTCGAACCGTCGGAGAAATCGTCTTCATAGAATACCAAAAGGTAACTATTAGGTACACCTTCTATCACAGATCCGAAAGCAAGTTATTAGTTGCTAAGATGGATCCTTTCTAGAAAAGTTTCTCTCGAAAGAAGTGAGTGGGAGGAAAGTAGAACTTGATGAGGTAATTGTACCTTCTCCCTTATTGGAAAGTAGTTCATCAAGAGAAATCAGTTCGGTGATTCCTACACCAATTAGTAAGGAAGTTAATGATGATGATCATGAAACTTGAGATCAAGTTGCTACCAAACCTCGTGGGTCTTCGAGTAAAGATCCGCACCTTGAGTGAAATCCGTAATCATATTCTAAGTCATGTTGCTAGACCATGATGAACCTCGACGAACTATGAGGAGCGATGATGAGCCAGATTCAGCATGAAATGGCTTGAAAGCCATGAAATCTGAGATAGGATCCATGTATGAGAACAAAGTATGGACTTTGATTGACTTGCTCGATGATCAGCAAGCCATATGTGAATAAATGGATCTTCAAGAGAAGGAAGGGACAGCGATAGTGAGTGTTACTATCTACAAAGCTCGACTTGTCACAAAGGTTTTCGACAAGTTCAAGGTGTTGACTACAATGAGATTTTTCTCAAGCTGTAGCGATGCTAAAATCTGTCCGAATCATGTTAGCAATTGCCACATTTTATGAAATCATGCAAATGGATGTCAAAACTACATTCTTTAATGGATTTATTAAAGAAGAGTTGTATATGATGCAACCGGAAGGTTTTGTCAATCCTAAAGTTAGCTAACAAAATGTGCAAGCTCCAGTGATCCATCTATGGATTGGTGCAAGCATCTAGGAGTTGGAATATCACGCTTTGATGTGTTGATCAAAGCATATGGTTTTATCTGAGACTTTTGGAAATGCTGTATTTACAAGAAAGTGAGTGTAAGCACTACTGACATTTACGATAAGTATATGTGAATGACATATTGATGATCGGAAATAATGTAGAATTATTCTGAAAAGCATAAAGGAGTGTTTGAAAGGAGTTTTCAAAGAAAGACCTCGGTGAAGCTGCTTACATATTGAGCATCAAGATCTATAGAGATAGATCAAGGCGCTTGATAAGTTTTTCAATGAATACATACCTTGACAAGATTTTGAAGTAGTTCAAAATGGAACAGTCAAAGAAAAGTTCTTGCCACTGTTACAAGGTGTGAGATTGAGTAAGACTCAAAACCCGACCCCACGGCGAAAGATAGAAAGAGAATGAAAGTCATTCCTATGCATCAATATAGGTTCTATAAAGTATGTCATGCTATGTACCAGATCTATTGCATGCCTTGCTCACGAAGATTGGGAGGGAGTACAATAGTGATCTAGGAAGTAGATCAATGGACATTGATCAAGAACATCCTTAGTGAGGACTAAGGATATGTTTCTCGATTATGGAGGTGATAAAGGTTAAAGTAAAGGGTTACATCGATGCAAGCTTTTACACTGATCGAGATGACTCTAAGTCTCAATCTGGATACATATTGAAAATGGGAACAATTAGCTAGAGTAGCTCCGTGCGAGAGCATTATAGACATAGAATATTTGCAAAATACATCACGGCTCTGAATGTTGACAGACCGGTTGACTAAACTTCTCTCACCGAGCAAAACATGATCATACCTTAGTACTCTTTGGGTGTTAATCACATAGCGATGTGAACTAGATTATTGACTCTAGTAAACCCTTTGGGTGTTGGTCACATGTCGATGTGAACTATGGGTGTTAACCACATATAGATGTGAATTATTGATGTTAAATCACATGGCGATGTGAACTAGATTATTGACTCTAGTGCAAGTGGGAGGCTGGAAATATGCCTAGAGGCAATAATAAAGTTATTATTTATTTCCTTATATCATGATAAATGTTTATTATTCATGCTAGAATTGTATATTAGGAAACATAATACATGTGTGAATACATAGACAAACATAGTGTCACTAGTATGCCTCTACTTGACTAGCTCGTTAATCAAAGATGGTTATGTTTCTAACCATAGACACAGAGTTGTCATTTGATTAACGGATCACATCATTAGGAGAATGATGTGATTGACATGACCCATTCGTTAGCCTAGCACTTGATCGTTTAGTATGTTGCTATTGCTTTCTTCATGACTTATACATGTTCTGTAACTATGAGATTATGCAACTCCGTTGCGGAGGAACACTTTAGGTGCTACCAAGCGTCCTAGCAATGCTTTGGGTGATTATAAAGGGTACTACTGAGGTGTCTCCAAAAGGTACATGTTGGGTTGGCGTATTTCGAGATTAGGTTTTGTCACTCCGATTGTGGGAGAGGTATCTACAGGGCCTTCTCGGTAATGCATCACTATAAGCCTTGCAAGCAATGTAGCTAATGAGTTAGTTAGCAGATGATGCATTGCGTGGCGAGTAAAGACTTGCGATAGCGAGATTGAACTAGGTATTGGATAGCGGCGATCGAATCTCGGGCAAATAACATACCGATGATGAAAGGAACAAAGTATGTTATCTTGCGTTTTGACCGATAAAGATCTTCGTAGAATATGTAAAGACCAATATGGGCATCAGGTTCCGCTATTGGTTATTGACCGAGAATAGTTCTAGGTCATGTCTGCATAGTTCTCGAACCCGTAGGAATCCACGCAACAAGGTTTCGATGCCAGGTTATGTTATGAGTTTATGAGTTTTGATGTACCGAAGGAGTTAGATCCCGGATGAGATCGGGGGACATGACGAGGAGTCTCGAAATGGTTAGGAGCGTAGATCGATATATTGGGCGACTATATTAGGAGTTCGGAAGGTTCGAATGATTCGGGTGATACGAGATCACGGAGATTACTGAAATTCGCGGGAAGTATTGATTGGGCCTTATTGGGCCTCTGAAAAAGAGAGAGGGCTGCCTAGGGGGCGCGCGCCCAAAGGCCTAGTCGAACTAGGACTAGGGAGAGAGCCGCTCCCTTCCTCCCTTCCCTTCCTCTCTCTCCTACTAGGAAAGGAGGTCCTACTCCGGTGGGGAGTAGGACTCCCCATAGTCATCCTCTCCTGGGCGGCCACCTCCACCTTGCTCCTTGCCTTATATCACATGCGGGGGGCACCCCATGAACACACAAGTTGATCTCGGATCGTTCCTTAGCCGGGTAATGTGGTGCCTCCTCCACCATATTCCACTTGGTCATGTCGTGTTGGAGCTTAGGCGAAACCCTAATGTGCAGGAGGAGTCATATAGTCGCGGAGCTTAGGCGAAGCTCTGCGTCGATGGAGCATCATCATAAATCACTGCACGACCGTGCTGGCGGAACTCATTCCGGCACTCTTCTGGATCGGGTCGGGGATCGTCATCAGCTGAGCGTGTGCGAAACTGGAGGTGCCGATGCGTTCGGTGCTTGGATCGATCGAGGATCGTGACGTGTCACGACTACATCAACAGCAGCGTTGTTATAGCGCGCCGCTTTTCGGTCTCACAAGTGCGTGGCGGACACTCTCCCTCTCGTTGCTATGCCATCACCATGGTCTTCCGTGATAGTAGGAAAATTTTGAAATTCTCGTTCCCCAACATACAACTGCATGGTTCGGTTCAGCATTCGGTGAGACCACAATTATAATTGGTTAATACGGAATGAGAGAACCTAACAGATCTTGGCAACAAAAAACCGAGTGAACTCCAGGAAATTTAAGCCTGTCGGGAGGCCCTTTGCTCAGAAGCCTTGCTTGTTTTTCCTGATTTGTAAACCTTCTCACAACTTTTACTTTCTTTGTGAACTAGTATATGTTTGTTATGTTCTATGAATCATTGAGATGTAAAACTGCTTAATTTGCTTTTCAAGATTTTTTATGAAAGCAGAGTTTAATGTGAGTGTTCCACATGATTGGACTAGCGTTGAGCGTTTGGAATTTATTACATTGTGCCTCAATTAAGCTGCATGAACCAACAACAAGATACATAGTTTACTTATGATTCACGGGCACACAAAAGTAGCAGCAGTTCCATAGGCCAGTTCAAGCAGTACTATCCCAGGAGAATTCGATAGCAATTGAGACACAATCAAACTACTATAAACACTAAATTTGGGCAACTATTTCATGCCTCGATCTAATTTGGGCTGGACACAAGGCGGACCTTGCCATGAACATCATCGGGGCGTCCGCCTCAATCCGTGAACCTTCATGAAGACAACCTTGTGGCCTTGCCCGATAAACTTGTTTGTGGGGCATGCCACGTCATCTTCTGCGTAAACGCAAAACAGTATGCCTCAAAGCGAAGGAGCTTTGAACTTCTTGTGCTTATACACGGACAACCGCCAACAACGGTGAGGTGGAATACACCTCTTCATTGGTATAACCAAAATGGCTTCGAGGATCCCAGCCTAAGAACTCTGTTTTCCCTCGTATATTCAGGTCGTCCGCCTCATAGCGAGTGACATGCACAACCACAATCCTTATGCGCATCGGGGCTCTAATTGAAAGAAACAAATTTGAATTACTTTTGTTATAAGAAACACAAGTTATTTAAACCACTATGTATAGCATGGCATGAAGCT
>JAHIAM010009198.1:0-11867 GCA_021605205.1 Aegilops longissima
TTGCCTCGGTACTATGTTGGAGGTAAACTATGGAGGGGGCACCACAGGCTAAGCAAATCTTGGTGTGCTGGGTGCCCACATCGTCTAGCGTATCTATAATTTTTATTGCTCCATGCTATATTATATTTGTTTTGGACATTATTGGGCTTTATTATACACTTTTATATTATTTTTGGGACTAACCTATTAGGGAGGCCCAGCCGGTTTTGTTTTTGCCTATTTTAGAGCTTTGAAAAAGAATATCAAGGGATCCAAGCGGAATGAAACCCGGGGCGTGATTTTGGAAGCGAACATGATCCGAGGACTTGGACCCCACGTCAAGACATCAACCAGGAAGGCCAGGTGAGGGCACCTACCCCCACGGCGCACCCTCCACCCTCGTGGGCCCCATGTTGCTCAGCGTACTTCTTCCTCCTATATATACCTCGTCCCCCAAACTACGGATCGGGCAAAAACCTAATTCCACCTGCAACCTTATGCGTGAGATCCCATCTTGGGGCCTTTTAGGAACTCAGGGACATCGATCACGGAGGCTTCTACATCAACATCATAGCCTCTCCATGATGTGTGAGTAGTTACCTCAGACCGGGTCCATAGTTATTAGCTAGATGGCTTCTTCTCTCTTTTGGATCTCAATACAATGTTCTCCCCTATCTTGTGGAGATCTATTCGATGTAATCTTCTTTTGTGGTGTGTTTGTTGAGATCGATGAATTGTGGGTTTATGATCAAGTTTACCTATGAACAATATTTGAATCTTCTCTGAATTCTTTTATGTATGATTGGTTATCTTGCAAGTCTCTTGAATTATCGTTTGGTTTGGCCTACTAGATTGATCTTTTTCAATGGAGAAGTGCTTACTTTGGGTTCAATCTTGCGGTGTCCTTTCCGTGTGATGGGGGCAGCAAAGCACGTATGTATTGTTGCCATCGAGGATAACAAGATGGGGTTTATATCATATTGCATGAGTTTATCCTCTACATCATGTCATCTTACTTAAGCGTTACTCATTCTTTTGAACTTAATACTCTAGATGCATCTTTGGATAGCGGTTGATGTGTGGAGTAATAGTAGTAGATGCGAGGAGTCGGTCTACTTGTCTCAGACGTGATGCCTATATACATGATCATACCTAGATATTCTCATAACTATGCTCAATTCTATCAATTGCTCAACAGTAATTTGTTCACCACGTAATACTTATGCTCATGAGAGAAGCCACTAGTGAAACCTATGGCCCCGGGTCTATTTTCCATCATATTAATCTTTCAACACTTAGCTATTTACATTGCGTCTTTATTTTGCTTTCTTTACTTTGCATCTTTATCATAAAAATACCAAAAATATTATCTTATCATATCTATCAGATCTCACTCTAGTAAGTGAGTGAAGGGATTGACAACCCCTTTATTGCGTTGGTTGCGAGATTTATTGTTTGTGTAGGTGCGAGGACTCGTCGTGGCCTCTTGGATTGATACCTTGGTTCTCAAAAGCTGAAATACTTACGCTACTTTGCTGCATCACCTTTTCCTCTTCAAGGAAAACCAACGCGATGCTCAAGAGGTAGCAAGAAGGATTTATGCGCCGTTGCGGGAGGCTTCCATAGTCAAGTCAAGATTTGGACTCCGACAACGAGCCATTCTAAGCGCCGTTCGGGGAGTCTCATAAAAGTCAACATACCAAGTACCCATCACAAACCCTTATCTCTGCATTACATTATTTGCCATTTGCCTCTCGTTTTCCTCTCCCACTTCACCTTTGCCTTTTCTTCGCCTTCTTCCGTATGTCTTTTGGTTTGTGTTTCCATGTGCCTTCTATTTTCTTGCATCTTTGCTTGCTAAAATCTATTGATATGGATCCACTTAAGGTGTTCTACTTGGATCATCTTGATCCTTATCTTCGTCTTTGAAACCCCAACTAGCCTAGTTGATGGGAAATCTTTAGATGAGCATGCTCATTTTGTGCATCATCGTTTTTACGAAAGGAAGCTCTTATGGTATCAAATAAATAGTTTGCTTTGCTATGCTCGGAATCTTTGTGAAATTTATGACTTTACTTGTTGCTCTAAGAACCTAAAAACACCTTCCCTACCTATGTGAGTTTAATGATAATGAAATCTTATCTTCTTATGTAAAGGGTGTTTATAGTTACTATGATATCAAACAAATTAAAGAATTTGTCACTTTTAAGGGTGCTCATGAAGTTGCTTCTTTGATTGAAAAGTATGATATTACTCAAATCTGAAAATTCCGACATACTTAAATATTGCTATGAAAACTATGCTCATAATGCCATGTTAAGGAATTTATTGAGAGAATGACTGTTGCTTTGGAAGAAAATAATGATATGCATGAATCTATAGATAATTATGATTCCTATGATTTGATTGAAATATCCCTTGATGAACATGATGCTTGCTATTCTTGTGGCCATGATGCCAATATTTATGAAGACGAATTTGCTATAGTTCCTTAAATTAAACATGAGATCGTTGCTATTGCACCCATACTTGATAGTTCCCTCGATGAAAAGCATGATTGTAATGATGTTAGTATAAATTCTCTTAATGTCAATTGTGTTAATGATATGAAAAACCTCAAGCTTGGGGATGCTAGTTTTGCTATGACTACTATTTGTTGCAATGATCATGATTGGGGTGATTCTTCTTATGATCTTGAAAATTTATTTAAGCCCCATGATGAATATGAGTTGATAAAAGTGTTTGAAACAATATTAGAAGTGGGTTTGGAAGAGTGTCAACTTTACATCCCACATATTTGGAGAATTTCAATCTTATGGTATTTTTGATAAAAGTGGGTTTGGAGGGTCATGACTTTAGTAATGATAATCCCACTATTTTGGAAGAGTGTCAACCATGCATGTGGATCATGTTGAGAATATGTTATGTGATAGATATTTTGTTGAATTTTCCTATGATCCTACATGTAATTATTATGAGAGGAAAATATGTTGTAGAAATTTTAATCTTACTAAATTACCTCTACGTCATGTTGAGATTGCTATAAATCTCTTTCTTCTTCCTTGCATATGCTAATTTTGCTTGCTATGATAATTTGTTTGCTTATAAAATGCCTATGCATAGGAAGTATGTTGAACTTAGATGTGTTTGTCACGTGTTTTATGATGCTCTCTTTGTGCTTTAATTCTTGTCTTTGATGTGAGCATCATTAAAATTATCAATGCCTAGCTAGAGGGTTAAGCGATAGCTTGTTGGGAGGCAACCCAAATTTATTTTTGTTTCTTGCTTTTTGGTTCTGTTTAGTAATAAATAATTCATCTAGCCTATTGTTAGATGTGTTTTCATGTTTTAATTAGTGTTTGTGCCAAGTTAAACCTATAGGATCTTCTTGGATGATAGTTATTTGATCTTGCTTAAAATTCCAGAAACTTTCTGTTCACGAAAATAATTGTTAAAAATCACCAGAACGTGATAAAATATTGATTCCAATTTCTGATGATCAATAAACAAATTGTCTAGGTCTTCCTATTTTGGCTGAATTTTGGAGTTCAGAAGTTTGCGTTAGTTACAGATTACTACAGACTGTTCTGTTTTTGACAGATTCTGTTTTTAGTGTGTTGTTTGCTTATTTTGATGGATCTATGGCTAGTAAAATAGTTTATAAACCATAGAAAGTTGGAATACAGTAGGTTTAACACCAGTATAAATAAAGAATGAGTTAATGACAGTACCTTGAAGTGGTGTTTTGTTTCCTTTACAGACTCACGAGATTTTCTGTTAAGTTTTGTGTTGTGAAGTTTTCAAGTTTTGGGTAAAGATTTGATGGATTATGGAACAAGGAGTGGAAAGAGACTAAGCTTGGGGATTCCATACCCCAAGATAATCTAAGGACACCTAAAGCCAAAGCTTGGGGATGCCGGAGGCGTCCCCTCTTTTAAATCTACTTCCATCGGTAACTTTACTTGGAGCTATATTTTTATTCACCACATGATATGTGTTTTGCTTGGAGCATCTTGTATTATTTGAGTCTTTATTTGTTAGTTTGCCACAATCATATTTGCTGTACACACCTTTTGATGAGAGAACACAGGATTGAATTTATTAGAATACTCTATAACTTCACTTATATCTTTTGATCTATATAGTTTTTGCTCTAGTGCTTCACTTATATCTTTTAGAAACGCGTGGTGGTTTTGTTTTATAGAAACTATTGTTCTCTCATCCTTCACTTAGATTATTTTGGAGTCCTACAAAACAGGTAATTTGCTTTAACTATGATAGGCATTCAAGATTAGTAAAAAAAATCTTATGAGTCGTTGAATATTATGAAAGTTTGATACTAGATAATTGTTTTGAGATATGAAGATGGTGATATTAGAGTCATGCTAGTTGAGTAGTTTTGAATTTGAGAAATACTTGTGTTAAAGTTTGTGATTCCCGTAGCATGCATTATGGTGAACCGTTATGTGATGAAGTCAGAGCATGATTTATTTATTGATTGTCTTCCTTATGAGTGGCGGTCGGGGACGGCGATGGTATTTTCTACCAATCTATCCCCTAGGAGCATGGGCGTAATACTTTGCTTGATAACTTGTAGATTTTTGCAATAAGTATATGAGTTCTTTATGACTAATGTTGAGTCCATGGATTATATGCACTTTCTTCCTTCCACCATTGCTAGCCTCTCTAATACGCACTTTTCGCGGTATCATACACCAACATATACCTTCCTCAAAACAGCCACCATACCTACCTATCATGGCATTTCCATAGCCATTCGAGATATATTCCATGCAACTTACCACTTTTTCCTTTTATTATGACGCTCCATCATTGTCATATTGCTTTGCATGATCATGTAGTTGACATCGTATTTGTGGCAAAGTCACGTTCCTAATTCTTTCATACATGTCACTCTTGATTCATTGCATATCGGTATCTGCATGGGATGCATTAACATAGGTCATATTTTTTTCTAAGTATTGAGTTGTAATTGTTGAGTTGTAAGTAAATAAAGTGTGATGATCATCATTTTAGAGCATTGTCCAAAGTGAGGAAAGGATGATGGAGACTATGATTCCCCACAAGTCGGGGATGAGACTCCGTGAAAAAAGAGGCCATAAAAGGCCCAATAAAAAAATGAAGAGAAAAGAGAGGACAATGTTACTATCCTTTTACACACTTGTGCTTCAAAGTAGCACCATGATCTTCATGATCTCCATGATATCACTTTCATATACTAGTGGAATTTTTATTATAGAACTTGGCTTGTATATTCAATGATGGCTTCCTCAAAATGCCCTAGGTCTTCATGAGCAAGCGAGTTGGATGCACACCCACTTAGTTTCTTTTTTGAGCTTTCATATACTTATAGCTCTAGTGCATCACATTGCATGGCAATCCTACTCACTCACATTGATATCTATTAATGGGCATATTCATAGCCGTTGATCGCCTAGTTGATGTGAGACTATCTTCTCCTTTTTCTTCTCCACAACCACCATTCTATTCCACACATAGTGTTATGTCCATAGCTCACGCTCATGTATTGCGTGAAGATTGAAAAGTTAGAGAACATCAAAAGTATGAAACAATTGCTTGGCTTGTCATCGGGGTTGTGCATGATTTAAATATTTTGTGTGGTGAAGATAGAGCATAGCCGGACTATATGATTTTGTAGGGATAACTTTCTTTGGCCATGTTATTTTGAGAAGACATAATTGCTTAGTTAGTATGCTTGAAGTATTATTATTTTTATGTCAATATTAAACTTTCTTGAATCTTTGGATCTTAATATTCATACCACAATTAAGAAATTACATTGAAATTATGCCAAGTAGCATTCCACATCAAAATTCTGTTTTTATCATTTACCTACTAGGGGCGGCAGGAATTAAGCTCGAGGATGCTTGTCGTCTCCAGCGTATCTATAATTTTTATTGCTCCATGCTATATTATATTCTGTTTTGGACATTATTGGGCTTTATTATACACTTTTATATTATTTTGAGACAAACCTATTGGAGGCCCAGAGAATTGTTGTTTTTGCCTATTTGAGTTTGAGAAAAAGAATATCAAGCAGTCAAGCGGAATGAAACCTTGAGGCGTGATTTTGAGCAAGCGTGATCCGGAGGACTTGGACCCTCGTCAAGACATCAACCAGGGAAGGACGAGGTAGAGTGCCTACCCCTGGGCGCCCTCCACCCTCATGGGCACGTTGCTCCGGCGTGCTTCTTCCACTATATACCTCGTACCCCCAACTACCGAGATCTGGGCCAAAACTTAATTCCACCGCGCAACATACATGCAGTCAAATCCCATCTTGGGGCCTTTTTGAAGCTCATGGGAAGGCATCGATCATGGAGGCTACATCAACACCATAGCCTCTCCGATGATGTGTGGTAGTTACCTCAAACCTTGGGTCCATAGTTATTAGCTAGATGGCTTCTTCTCTCTTTGGGATCTCAATACAATGTTCTCCCCCTCTCTTGTGGAGATCTATTCGATGTAATCTTCTTTTGCGGTGTGTTTGTTGAGACCGATGAATTGTGGGTTTATGATCAAGTTTATGTATGAACAATATTTGAATCTTCTCTGAATTCTTTTATGTATGATTGGTTATATTTGCAAGTCTTTTGAATTATCAGTTTGGTTTGGCCTACTAGATTGTTTTCTTGCAATGGGATAAGTGCTTAGCTTTGGGTTCAATCTTGTGGTGTCCTTTCCCGTGTGATAGGGCGACAAAACGCGTATTGTATTGTTGCCATCGAGGATAACAAGATGGGGTTTATATCATATTGCATGAGTTTATCCCTCTACATCATGTCATCTTACTTAAGCGTTACTCTGTTCTTTTGAACTTAATACTCTAGATGCATCTTTGGATAGCGGTGGCGTGTGGAGTAATAGTAGTAGATCTGAGTGAGTCGGTCTACTTGTCTCGGACGTGATGCCTATACATGATCATACCTAGATATTCTCATAACTATGCTCAATTCTATCAATTGCTCAACGATAATTTGTTCACCCAGTAATACTTATGCTCATGAGAGAAGCCACTAGTGAAACCTATGGCCGGGGTCTATTTTCCATCATATTAATCTTTAGCACTTAGCTATTTTACGGCGCCGTCTTTATTTTGCTTTCTTTATTTTGCATCTTTATCATAAAAATACCAAAATATTATCTTATCATATCTATCGAGATCTCACTCTCAAGTGACCGTGAAGGGATTGACAACTCCTTTATTGCGTTGGTTGCGAGGATTTATTTGTTTGTGTAGGTGCGGGACTCATCGTGGCCTCCTCTTGGATTGATACCTTGGTTCTCAAAAACGGAGAAATACTTATGCTGCTGCATCACCTTTCCTCTTCAAGGAAAACCAACAGTGCTCAAGAGGTAGCACTTTTACTCCAAGTATATAAGGAGGAGGAGAGGAGGTCGGCCACTAGGGGGCGTAAGGAGAGTCCTACTAGGACTCCGGTCCTAGTAGGTTCGCCCCCCCTCCTTTTCCTTTCTCGGAGGAAAAGGGAAGGAGAGTAGTAGGAGAAAGAAAGGGGTGGCGCCCCTTCCCTAGTCAATTCAGCCTCCTCCCTTGTGGGGCGCACCAGCCCTGTAGGCTGGTTAGCCTCCCTCCTATGGCCCATATCTTTCCCCAGGAGCCTCTAAGTTATAAAACATGGAACTCAGGATGTCAGACTACCCAATATTCAGTCTTTACCTCTCGACCATTTAGAGACACCTCATCATGGCTGTGATCTCATAAGGACTCGAACAATCTTGGTCACCGAACACATAACTCATAATACAAATCGTCATGAGAGCGTTAGCGTCACGGACCCTACGGGTTCGAGAACTATTTAAACACGGCCGAGGCACATCTGCGGTCAATAACCAATAGAACCTGAATTCTCATATTGGTTCCTACATATTAAGATCTTTATCGAGCCGCAATGACAACATCGTCATTCCCTTTGTCATCGGTATGTTACTTTTAGAGATTAGGCCGTCGGTATCCTCATACCTAGTTCAATCTGTTACCGGCAGAATCTCTTTACTCGTTCTGTAATGCATCATCTCACAACTAACTCATTAGTCACATTGCTTGCAAGGCTTATCATGATGTGCATTACGAGGCGCCAGATACCTCTCCGATACTTGGAGTGACAAATCCTAATCTCGATCTATGCCAGCATAACAAACACCTTCGGAGACACCTGTACATCTTTATAATCACCCATTATGTTGTGATGTTTGATAGCACACAAGTGTTACTCGGTATTCGGGAGTTGCATAATCTCATAGTCGAAGGAATATGTATAAGTCATGAAGAAAGCAATAGCAATAAAACTGAATGATCAACATGCTAAGCTAACGGATGGGTCTTGTCCATCACATCATTCTCTAATGGTGTGATCCGTTCATCAAATGACAACACATGTCTGCTTAGGAAACTTAACCATCTTTGATTAATGGGCTAGTCAAGTAGAGGCATACTAGGGACACTTTGTTTTTGTCTATGTATTCACACATGTATCAAGTTTCCGGTTAATACAATTTTATCATGAATAATAAACATGTATCATGATATAAGGAAATATAAATAACATCTTTATTATTGCCTCTAGGGCATATTTCCTTCACCAGCAAGGTGTAGGAAGTAGATAAGTTCCTCAACACAGGCGTCGTGGCGGTGATGGTGAAGTGATCCGAGCAGGGCTTAAGCTAGTGAGAATATGACCGGGGTGTAAGCGTGGAGGGGGATGTTGCACGGCTAACAATTGATGTTGTATGTTCAAGGCATCCCTCCACACATATATAGGTGGGAGGGAGGCAGCAAGGAGTGCCCCAAGTAGGAGGAATCCTACTTGGGGTCCTCCCCAATCCTCCTTCCAAATTTGTCTCTTTACTCGTTCCGTAATACACCATCTTCTAACTAACTCATTAGTCACTTTGCTTGCAAGGCTTCTTATGATGTGTGAGAGGAGTCTGGACTAGGGGTGTCCGGGATAAGCGAACTATCATGGACGGACTCAAGACTATGAAGATACAAGATTGAAGAGTTCGTCCAGGTAATGGGATGGGACTTTCCTTGGCGTGGAAAGCAAGCTTGGCGTCTGATATGTAGATCTCCTACCATTGTAACCGACTACTGTGTAACCCTAACCTATCCGGTGTCTATATAAGCTGGGAGGTTTTTCAGTAGTAGGACAAACAACAATCATACCATAGGCTAGCTTCTAGGTTTAGCCTCCTTGATCTCGTGGTAGATCCTCTTGTACTACCCATATCATCAATATTAATCAGCGGGTAGGGTATTACCTCCATCGAGAGGGCGAACACAGGTAAAAACATCGTGTCCTGTCTCTGTTACCATCCAGCCTAGGCGCACAGATTCGGGACCCCTACCAGATCCGCCGGTTTGACACGACATTGGTGCTTTCATTGAGAGTTCCTACGTATCGTCACCGATAGGCCCGATGGCTCGCCGATCATCAACAACGGCGCGGTCCACGGTGAGACTTTTCTCCGGAGATCTTAAATGATGGTAACCGCCTGCGGGCAATTAGCAGCCATCGGAGGTCGAATCTTCGCCCACAGCCATCGGTCAGATTTGGAAGATTTGAACTATCGGCGATGTCGCGCGAGACTTGATCTTGACGGTTGAGCCCGCCGGTGCCGCCTTTGTCTCGGTATGATCTGGCTACGGCGAGCGATTGCCACGGAGCCGCCTGACATCGCTCGACCCTTAATCCGGGCCGGATTCACTGATCGAGAGATGAGTGGTTGGGCGCGCCTCGGAGCTCACGATCTCTGACAATTGAGGCCAAACTCCATCCTGTCCTTTAAAGACCTTGACTCCGGTGCGGACTCCTCTGGGACTCGAACCCTCGGCGCCCGCCAATCGAATCCGATTGGGCGCGGTTATGGAGTTCTTCGCGGACATCTTTGCTTTTCGCCCTTTGCCGACATCCAATTCACTAAAATCTCTCCTTTAGGAGGCCTGGCCTGAAAAGGTTGGATACGGACGGCGAAGAAATTCCCCCCACCACCCACTTTGTAGCCGGCCGATGATTTAACCGACATGCCGACCGACTCCGAAACCGGGGTATGGGCGGCGAAGGGACCGACCAGCGCCTACGGGGCATTGGAAGGCCACCTCGTCCAAACATATACATGGTGGACATCCCAAAAGATGGGAATGGCGATGGAACCGGAGGATGCCCTCAAAAGCAACCCGGCGCCCGCGTCTGGCGCGCTCATCCCCAAAACGGTGATTGGCGGAGATAATAACACCCGGCGGGGAAACAACCCCCTCGCGGGACTCGGCCGGGGGGAGGAGAAGCAAGTCCGCCGACGGTCTGCGGAAAAAGTCGAGGGCGATAATTATCGCTCCCTCGAAGATGAGGCAAGCCTCGGGGCGCAATTTTCGCCGAGGATCCCCCGGAGGGGCGTTTCAAGCGGGCTTATAGCCCGGCAAAGCCTCAAAAAGCAGCAACAGTGACCAAGACCGCTGGGGGATGGGGAAAAGTCCTTGCGCGAAGAGTATGAACTGACGCCCTCGCTACCCCAAATGGGCGTTGCCTGTCGGGGGAAAGCACCCAAGTCCGGCGACGACATGGCGACCGGCCACCCGTGGCGACGGAAAACCTCTCGGCCCCCGCTCAAGCCACACCCGGCCGCTCAAAAGTACCAAGGCGGGAAAGGCCGGACTTGCGAGATATATTGGAGGATAAGGCAAAACATACGATCGATCTACGGATCCGTGGGCGTAGCGACTGGGATGATTACCCGTCGCGCGGATCACCAAAACCCGGGGGCGAACCGTGAACAAAGCTCTATGAGCTCGTGTGATATAAATTTCTGGGCGACCCACTATGCTTCACGGATGAAGTAATGGATCATCAAATCCCGAGGGCTTCAAACCCGTAAACATGAATCATATGATGGTACCACGATCCTGGGTGCGGATGAGGACTATCTCCCCAATCCAATGGCCCGGGATGATTATGCCATCAAATACCTCCCTCAAGCAAAGGACCAGCTCGGCATTGGCTCAACCTTCCCGGGGAATCAATTGGTTGTTGGGAGGACAAACCCATTCTTGATAACTTCCGGCACATAAACGACCACGAGGCGGACCCAGCCATATAATTGGCCGGGAAGAATCGGGGACAATTCGGACACGGTTCCTAACAAAGAAAAATCAAATGGTTGTTCCGGATCGGGGCCCTTGCAGCCTTCAAACATAACATCCATGGAATGGCTTGGGCCCACCTAGGACAGGAAAAGCGAAAATGGCAGCCCTCACAACACTCATGACCCTTTTTGGGGAGAGGACAGTGCTGCTCGAAGCAACAACCCAAACACCACGATGTTGGATACCAAGGACGAATGGCAGGTTCGTCGCCAACAACAACAAGGCCGCGGCGGGATAATCTGAAGATCGACCGTATTGGGATTGGAGGCTCTACGGTCGGAAAGAAGCCATTCAAAAAAATCCCGGGGCCGTCCAACGGCCGAATACTGATCGCTTTGCGGATAGGCACCCAAAAACCGCAAATCCACCGCAGGTTTTGGGTGTTCAAAAAGCGAGCAAGTTAAGTGCGAACTCAATGACAAGGGGCTGCATGGATGATGGGAAGAGCCCGGCCGCCCGAACAATAGAGGAGAAGGGTTCCCACACAAGTGCGGACGGTGAACATGATATCAAACCCCATACCCAAAAGGGGGAGCGTGCACTAAGGGTATATGCGATGGGCGTCAAGTTCAACCCTGGTCTTCTGCCGATCACCTTGATCGAAGGACCACCCACTAGCATCCGTCCCGGCGGTTTCCGCTTGGTTCTTGACCCAATTATTGGGTTTCACCTCAGAGTCTGAGGGGGT
>JAHIAM010009199.1:0-12456 GCA_021605205.1 Aegilops longissima
ATGGGAGTATTGGGTGTACTACTTTGGTGCGGGTAGGGTGAACCTGAAGTTACAAACAGCCCTACCAAGCGTCATCCGTAGGCCTGTTCGAAGGCTATGATGGTAACTTCCCACTCCGAATCAGGGTGCGGGAGATTTTCCGCCGACCTCAAAATTTTGACCTTGGACTCCCGTGTGGCGTGTTGAGTGATTGGCTAAGCAACTAGCAGTAGTAGTAGTAAACTCTGCATATTAGGTTTGACGAAGTCAAACTTCCTAAAGTTGACCAAGTTTATGAAAAAATATAAAATTTACCATAACAAATATGTATGATGTGAAAGTACATTCAATAATGAATCTAATGGTATTTATTTGTTATTGTATATGTTAATATTTTTTTTATAACTTTCGAGAGTTTACAAAACTTGACTTTGACCAATGCTAATCTGCGGACTTAAATAAAAGCGGAGGAGTACAATTTGTTTTCTTAGTTTGTAGTGAACTAATCATTTGTTGAAATTGTGAAATAAATATATTAGGCTATTGACTTGAATGTAATGGTCTATACAATTCAATAGTTACAATCATTGTGAATCCCAAGATGTATACAAGGTCTATAGTACTTCACAACATGCTCAAACTCACATAATCCCGAGTCAAATGAGAATCTAAATGCATTTCATAGTTATTACTTTGTGGATGCAACAAAATGACCATAACTCTACATCAGCCATTGGCCCTGTTTGGATACTCTAACAGTTAGAGTTAGAGTTATTCTAACCCTCTAACCCAAATAAGCACCTCTCCACGGGATAGTTGGGTTAGATGGAACTAACTCTAACCCTCCTGTTTGGATACTTTTGGGTTATTTGAGCCACCAACTCTTAAACTAGCTCTAACCCATGATCCAAATAGGCCATTATAGAACAACATTTTGACATATCCCAATGTGTGAATGAAACATGCAGAGAGCTTTTGAAGATGGAGCAGATAGGGTGGGAAAGATTGTATGTATGTGGGCGAGAGTAGGAGACAAACCTAACAGGAGAGAGGAGAGAGAAGAGAAAAAGAGAGGAAGAAGTTAGGTCTATGAGAAAGATGGAGACATGTAATATCGTGAGATGCGTGTGCATCCAGATTCTATCGTGGAAGGAGAAGAGACAACATGTTTGATGAGAGAGCTGGAAAAACATGGGCGAGAGGGAAGGATCTCGTGGGTTGAGGATTGACAATTTTGTGCGGGGAGAGAGGTTGGTAATTTTGTGCAAGAGAGAGAGAGGGGGGGGAGTGGTCGGCCGTCGTCACATCACCACTTCCAAATGACCCCATTCTCTAGTGCGGTGTGGTGCCGTCTTGATCTGCTCGATGCCCTCTTTGAAGATTGAGGTGTTGTGCATGTTGGGGTGCAAGAAGCACAAGCGAGTGGTCGCTGTATAACCTTGGATGGGGATGAATTGTGTGCTCGGGGAGTGTGTGTGTGTGTGTGTGTGTGTGTGTGTGTGTGTGTGTGTGTGTGTGTGTGTGTGTGTGTGTGTGAGAGAGAGAGAGATATTGAGAAAACAAACCTAAGGAGAAAATGGGTATTCACAAAGAGATTGTGCGGGCCTTGAGGTGGGCAGGGGCAGTGAGGTGTCAAAATGTGCGCGTTGATGCATGTGTTGCATCGACCGTGTGAGGACAGGACGAATCGAGAGAGATGGTTGTTGTGTTATGGATGCTCCTCTCTCTCTCTCTCTCTCTCTCTCTCTCTCTCTCTCTCTCTCACACACACACACACAATAAACTAGAACCGTTCTCTCATGTATACACAGCGTATCGACATATCATCTATGTCTCACTCATGCATGATCATTTGCACATTCACACCTCTCTATATCATATCCACACTTTACCGTCTCCACATTGCCCTTCCACAACACACATATGGACACATACACGTTCTCTCTCAGTCACACACACAAAATCAGTATTAAAAAACTAGGCACCTAAAGCGTCCAAATCAAAATAAACACGAACTGGGCTAAATTCAAATATATGGAAATATTGCAGCGTCAAGAACTTTCCGGAAAAAAAGTTGAGTAATATTAGGATTGTTTTCACACACAAAAAGGTTCGGTGGATGTCCTTGGACGCGACACGGTGGCCACCGTTTGATCGATCATGCGACGCGGTTCACGCGCTTACCGAGGATTCCGTATCGTGGCTGTGGTACTAACTAATAAAAGCGCTGCCTAAGTCTAATGTTTACGTGTACTAATGCGGTTTTCTTTTAAGTTTGACCAACCTTATATAAAACTAAAGTAAGCTCCCACGATTACTCATCAATATGCCGCCGCGCCGTTGTGCATGCGGCGCCCCTCCGACCAACAATTTCTTCTTGATCACCGTCGTGTGCTGCCATCCACTGTGCCATGGGCGAGGCTCGCCCGCTCCGTCGTCTGCGGTCCCTCCTCGCGATGCCGCCCGCTGCCAACCGAGCAGCTGGATGGACGCATCTATGCATGCAGCATCTGAAGAGGAGCGGCGCATGCTCAACCTGGCGAGGAGGAACTAAGCGTTCATTGTCGTCTCGCGCAGCGGAGGCCGATGGTGGCTGTCGCGGTGGAAGCGATCAGCGTACGTGTCGAGCCCATAAACCGGTGCGACGGAATCTACCTTCGAGACCTTGAATCCACGTGGATCCTGCAATCGATGGAGCAATTTGGGTCGATCGACTCATGTGAGCCGTTTGATGCAACATGGATGGCTAGAAGGGCTTCTTCCACCTCCCGTCTTCTTCCTTCCCCGAACTTCTTTCATCGGCCCAAATTATACTACTAAATCGAGGTAAAGTACAATAGGAACCGAAGATCAAGCGTGTACCAACTAAGAAGAAAGTAGTAAGACATAGTACTAGTACTACCTTGCGTACTAAAGAGTTCAAATAACGAGAAAGAACATAAACATAGTTCTTGGGGCCTCGCACACCCTTGAAAATAAACTAAGCAACTAGTCCGCACCTGGGTAGAACCGCATGGCGGCGGCCGCCACCTACTGGGTCCAGTCCACGTCCTCGACTTGTTCGTCCCTCTTCCTCTTCCTCTGCCGGCCTTTGCTTGAACCGACACTGGGCTTGCTTCTTCATCCAACCCTTGTAGATATTTAAACAAAGTTGGCATCCATTGTTGCTCAATGTGATCTTCATCTTGTCTTGACTCCCATGCATGATGAAACTTCGTGATGAGGTTTCTTGATTTAGCGTTGAAGGATCAATCATGGCTGCTGCCGGGTCAGCATTGAAGGTTGAGAGGAGGACACCAGGCTTGCCTTGGAATCGAAGGCTGGCCTACGAGACCTATCCGAAGGGACATCCTGTGTTCTTAAAGCCCGATGAATTTCACTCTTTTGTCCTTGAGGAAGTTCTTAAAATCCTGGTGGATTGTCAAAACCGGGCGGATCTCGGTAGGGGTCCCGATGCGTCTGGGAGATGGTAACAAGAGACAAGGGACACGATGTTTTACCCAGGTTGGGCCCTCTCGATGGAGTTACTCTACTCCTTGATTAATATTGATGTAGGGTAGTACAAGTACATCTACCATGAGATCAAGGAGGCTAAACCCTAGAAGCTAGCCTATGGTATGATTTTTGTTAGTCCCGGACTAAAACCCTCCGGTTTATATGACCTTTGGATAGGTTAGGGTTACATAGTGGTTAAATGGTAGGAATCTACATATCCGTATCCGTGCCTTCACGCCAAGGAAAGTCCCATGGACCGGGGAAGTCTTCAATCTTGTATCTTCATAGTCTTGGAGTCCGGCCGTGATGATAGTTCGGCTTCCGGCACCCCAGTCGGGGACTCCCTCGGTACCCGAACCAGGCTTCAATGGGACGATTCCCCGCATTTGTCTTGCATTGCAAAGGGGTTCCTCCTTGAATACTTCATAGAAGGTTTTGAACACAAGGATAGTGTCGGCTCGCAAAACAAGTTCCACATACCCGTAGAGAATAACTTTTGCCGAATCTTGGGTATTCGGCGTGACATCCACGGCCAGGCCTTTATGAATCATTTTTTCTATTCCACCTCGGGCGTTTAGCGGGCGGTTTCCCACGTCTTATCAAAGCATAGATCGTGCCCCTTATTCGGATTCCCATCAATACGGACGTGGGTAACCCAACCGTGCCCGTTGCGCCTCCTCTATCAAAAGCGAGTCCTAATCGACCCGGGGGGGCTCTTGGTATTCAACCTCTTTATAATGAGACCAAGGCCCTCTTCTTTTTCACCCTCCATCGAGTTAGCCTCGCCTTCAAGTTCTAACACCCAAAGCTTGATTTAGGCGCCGGACCTTTGCGATGTCGGCTCCGCCAGCTTGGCGATGGATGCTTCTTCCGTCCGGAAGATGTGCTAAACTGCGAGGCCCTACCCTAACCGGATTTCCCCTGCCTCTCCGGGGCAGGTCATTCCCTCAGCGGCGGGCGTGGTGTTATGTCACACTTTTAGGGTTAGGCTTCCCGGCGGATCCCTTTGTCTTGAGGCTCATGTTTTATTATTGGATTTCCATGACTTGAATCCGGGTCCATCCTCCATATCTTCATTCATTGCTGTAAGGCCTTCCCCATAACCCCTCACTTTGGATTGTGGCTCAAGACCTTCAAGGTGGAGCCCAAGATGATCGAGGGCAACAAGCGAAATCGGGCGGTCATAACAAGTGTGTTGATGCTCCGTGGCCGAGGCTCTTTTCAAGAGGGCTTGGTTTGTGGGCGGAGTGTTTTTATATTACGCCCGGGGCACCAAATGGGTGGCGCTTCCCGCCTTCCTCAGGTCCACCACACATCATCATGGGTCAACAAGGGCCTCGTGGGGGCCGTCCAGGGCGTTCCTCTTTGCGGGCCGTTTCTGAACCTCAAGAAGAGATCAATCGGTGCGGGCGGAGTTATTTGATTGGCCTACCCCAAGCGCGCCCCCCTCCGCGGGAATTCAATCCGGAGGACCACGAGCTCTCCATCATTTTTGGGTTGACACCCGGGAGATGTATAAATTGTTCTTAAATCACAAGAAAGTGTCGGTGGCCCCCAGGCTAAGGTGTCGCGGATACTCAAGTAAGTAGTCTAACCGGACAAGCTGTTCATTCATTTATCATATATATGCCCTTTAAAGGCCGTTTCTTGAACAGTGGATAGCCAAGGCAAAGTTAATAAGGTGTCGGCTCCCCGGAGACCCGGATCCCATCTGGCCAAGATGTTGAAGGCCGCCCTTTTAAAGAAGCGAAGGGGGGGGGGAAGCAACGCCTCGGGAAGGAGACTTCGAGGGGAGGATCAAGGTCCCACCCTCCGGAGAGGACCGGAAGATCGGTCAAGGCCTCAAAGAGGGAAAAATCTTCGTCGGGGCGGAAAGTAACCCACCCTTTTCCCCAAGGGATCAGCCCTCCAATGAGCCGTAAGTAAAAAAGAAGGGTCTTGTAAATAGGAACATCCTGCATTTATTTTGAAGATAACCAAAATTTACCTTGTGTTGGGATCCAGCCCTTCTCGTGAGCTCGTCTTGAGGATCTTCTTAGGAGATGATGGAGGCGCCTCCACTCGCGCCTTCATGTGGGGCCCCTGAGGTCGTCCGGGGGTTTCCCAATCCCGGGGGGGTCCGGCCGTCGGTCGGAAGGGAAAAGGATCTGCTCGGGGCGGCTATCTCAGAAGATCACCGTGCTCTAATGGGTCGGTGATTAAAAAAATTCATCCCGGATTGCATAAAGCCGACTTCTTGGGGGTTGAAATGCATAAAATGATGTACCGCGTTATGCATATAAAATGGACCCTATATAGATAGTAGCCCGAGACTCGGTATGTTGTCAAAATTGACAGCGTGCAGGATCATAATCTCAGATAAATATCGCGCTCCTAAATAGGTGGGGGCGTCGGGAGGGAGATGAATTGCCGAACTAAGCGGCGGGTTGGCCGGGGATCACGGACATCCGGCTGGTCAATAAGCGGTTTGGAGTCACAAGGTATGTGACTTCTATCGGACACTGGTAAGGGCTTGGCCACCTTACTAGATGCTTAATGCAGGTGGTGCCTTTTGTGGAGGGCGTGGGCGGGCTAGCTAAACAAGCGGGAAATAGTAATCACGGCCGCTTTGGGGGCGAAGAGCTAAAAGCGAGCAGGCTGCTCCTTTGCCGAACAAAGAGGGATATGGCCATAAAGTTGAAGAATACTACCGGGTTGTGAGGTTCTTGAAAAAAAACGTCAAAGCGGGCAAGGGAAAACTGAAAAAGGCCCCCGAATCAAGGATGCCGTTCCCTTTGAGAGCTGCCAAGGAGGGCTGGTCGGGCCGTGGCTATTTTGGAAAACCGTTTCTGTGGGAAATATCGGATCAAGTATGCTCGTTGGACAAGTTGTGGAGTTGGAGGATGCCTATTGGACTTAGCGGCGGCCTGGAATTGGGAGCACGAGGCAAGCAGGGCACAAAAGGAAAGCTATATTGGGAATTCCATAGTCGGGCGTCCTCTTCCGTTGCCGATCGGTTGGCGAATGGGCGAGCTGAATCGATTATGGACTTGCCATGAAGCATGTCGACTCATTTGGGCGGCGGACCCGAAGAGTTATTTTGGTTTAGTGCAGCGGTTCCGTGCGGTACAGCGTTCGATGCAATGGCGGTCGGCGTATTGAGGGCGGATGGCTTGGCCGTGTCAAGACATCTTTGGCGGAGATGAAGGCCAAACGTTGCATCCCAAGATTCGGATAAAGCCGGTACCCCAGCACTATTTTGAAAAGTCTGCGGTTTCGTTTAATAAAGCGATGCTCGAAGGATATTATGTTTAAATGACATGTATGATTTGTGAAAACAATGTTTCCAATATAATATTAGAGCTTTTTATACTTGTGCGTTCAAGTAAACTTCTCCTGTCCGGCGTTGATGTATATTATATATAACTTTGAAAGATGGCGTCCTTAACCCCACCCTAGTGCGGGGTGTTTAAAAAGGCCTTTTTCACAAATCAACGTCTTGGACCTATTAAGGAGGGGCAGCATAGCAAACTAGGCAACGGACTATAATGCTTTATCACTTTCACTTAGCATAGGAGTTGGGTGGGGACTATACCCCAAAAACCGCACTCTCCTTAAAGTGCGTATGTGACGAAAACTGGTCCCGTTAATGGAGAATTCTAAACATTCGGTGAGTCATCGAGTGGTTGACCAGTTCTCGCTATATCATGGATCGTTTTGGCTTTCTCTCTTGAGGTGCTCACCCGGCGAACGGGGCTGTGCGTAGTTCTCCAGTGCCGCGTTAGCCGATAAACGGAACATAAGGCAGCAAAAACAGGGCGGCAAACCTAACATTTGACCAAAGACATGATTGAGCTGATATATAATAATAGGCGCCTAATACTCCATAAGGTATTGGTCTTTATAAGCAGGCAGAATAATGCCTAAGCCCCGTGTCGGTCGGCGAAATCAGTGCGGCCAATGCCAAAACACCAGCCTCCTCCTCGGTTATAGTAAAAAACTGGGGATTATATCAACAAGAGAGTAAAAAAGGTTTAAGGTCTTAATCGAAAAGAATCCTTACCGGGTCCCTCTTGCGTCGCTTTTGTCTCCGTTGTCTTTGTATGGGGGTGTCGTTTTTCATCTGTAAAAAGGAACTTAGTTTAAAAGAAAAAAGATCGTCGAAAGATGTACTTCATATTAAATAAGCGATACGATTCGAAGAAGTGAATAAAATTGAGCTTTATTGTCTCTTGTTGTACATGCATCAGCCCCTTGTATGGGGTATGGGCTAAAGCCCGGACTCGTCTAGCCGTGTCAGGGTTAATTACCTATTCAGTGCTTTGGTTAGCGGGCCGGTTGGTGTGGGGCTTTAAGGCAGCCCACATTCTTCGTGCTGAGTGACATAATACTCCTTTTAATGAGATGATGGGCGTGGACGGAATTTTAAGTGTAAGGATGTAATGCGGTATTGCGTTAAAAGCGGGGGGCGTCCCAATAGTGTTGATAGCTACTTTTAAATGGGGTGACATGGAAGACCTTTTGCGGAAGTTGTCGGATGAACGAACACAACTTCTAGCGTAGGGACCCTTACATTGGGCATATGGGCCGCATTACCCCTTTGAAGGAAGTTTGCTATGGAAATTTTGGTTGGGTCATTGAGGAGTCTGGATTAGGGGGTGTCGGATAGGGACTACCATCATCACCCGAACTATCATTGGCGGACTATCATCATTGCGGACTCCAAGACTATGAAGATACAAGATTGAGGACTTTGCCCGTGTCCGGATGGGACTTTCCTTGGCGTGGAAGGCAAGCTTGCGTCTGGATATTAGATCTCCTACCATTGTAACCGACTCTTAACCCTAGCCCTCTCGGTGTCTATATAAACCGGATGGCTCTAATCCGTGGACGGAACAAAACCCTTACAATCATACCATAGGCTAGCTTCTAGGGTTTAGCCTCCTTGATCTCGTGGTAGATCCTCTTGTAAACATCCACAATATCAATATCAATCAAGCGGGGCGTGGGTTTTACCTCCATCAAGAGGGCGAACACAGGTAAAACATCGTGTCCCTTGTCTCCTTTACCATCCGCCTAGGCCCGTTCGGGACCCCCTACCGAGATCCGCGGTTTGACACCGACATTGGTGCTTTCATTGAAGTTCCTCTTTGCCGTCACGATGGGGTGATGGCCTCTTCAATCGAAACACCGATCTGGGTGAGACTTTTCTCCCGGACAGATCTTGTATTGGTGGCTTTGCTGGGCCAACTCACTTGGCCATCTGGAAAGAATCGGCTTCGCCCCGGCGTCGGTCAGGTTTGGAACCCCTAAACTTCCGGCCCGATATCCGGGGGACTTGATCTTGATGGATCGAGCCACGGCCGGCGTTCACTTCACGATGGGCATGACCTAACTCGCGCGGACGCACCTTGGAGGCGAACGAATCCGCTCCGACCCATAGTCGGGCGATCGCTCGGATCGAGGGCGGATGGCTGGAACCCCTCGGGAGCTGCAACTTCTGGCGATGGGCGAACACCTTGTCCGCAAAAGCTCATGACTCCGGTGCGGACTCTCTGCGGCTCCAACCTCCTGCGCCCCCACCGAATCCGATTGGCGCCCGATCATGGAATTCACGCTGGGGACATCTTTCGCCCGCCCTTTGGCGATATCATAAATTCACTAAAGCATCTCGCTATCCGGAAGCCTGGCGAACTCGGCCGGATGGTTGGGCGGGCGAAGAAGAAATTGAGCCACCCCACCCGCCGTAGCCACCGTCGATGATTTAACGGCGTACTCACTCGACTCGAAGACATCGGCGGTATGGGCGGCGATGCGGAACTACCAAACCGGTGCCTACGGGACCGGAAGACCACCTCTCACGACATATACATGGTGGACACCCAAAAGATGGGGGGGAAAAGAAGCAGGCCCGATTCCTTAAAAAACAAAGCGCCCGGCGTCGTGGCGCCGCTCTAAATCCGCCACGACAAGAATGGAATTCCGGCGGGAGATAATAACCCAAAGTCAAGACAACTCCCTCCCGATCCAAGCGGGGAGGCGAAGCAAGCCCTCACGAGAGGCGGCCGGGAAAGGGTCGAGGATGAAATTTCCCTCCCTCGGAGGCGAGGCAAGCCTCGGCGCGCAATTCGTCGTGCTGAGGATCCCGTCGAACAAGAAGCGTTTGAGGCGGGGCTAATCCACGACAAACAGCCTAAAAAAAAGCAACAACTTGCTGATCAAGACCCTTTTGGGACGGATGGACGAGGTCCTCCGGGCGAAAAAGTATGAACTCGACCCCCTCAAAGTTACCCAAAGCAAGTTGCTCCCCGATTAGAGGAGGGGTAAAACCTGCATCACCGGCGCTGTCGGCAGACCGACCACCTCTGGCCAAAAGGAAGCGTGCAAGCCCTCCACCAAAACCGTACCCGGCATCGCTCAAAAAGCATGAAGCCAGGGGCGGCGGACTTCGAGATATATTGGAGGACAAGGCAAGACAATCCAGATCTATCTATGGATCCGTGGGGCCCAAGACCCACGATGAATACCGTCGCGCGATAAAACTACCCGGCGGGGAACACGCGAACAACGCTCCTTCGAGCTAGTCGCGATATTGCTCAATCTGAGCGCCCGCACACCCCTATGCTTCACGGCAAGTAATGGATCATCAAATCCCGAAGGGTTTAAACCCGTTAATATCGAATCCTCGATGGCACGGACCCGCGGTTTGGATTGAGGATTATCTCCTCCATATACATATGGCCCGGCGGCAATCTTCACGCCATCAAATATCTCGCTCAAGCTAAGGACCAGCGGCATTGGCAACCTGCCGCAAAGTCAATGGATCTTTGGGAAGACAAACGCATTCCTCGACAACTTCCGGAACGCGTATGCGACCACGGGCCGGATGACCTAACCCATAATCCGGCAGGGCGAATCGGCCAGGCAATTGGACCGCGGTTCTTAACAAAGAAAAATCAAATCGTCGATTGTCCGGATCACGAAGGCCCTCGCTGCCTTCAAACATAACATCCCGAGAGTGGCTGGCCCCACCTAGGGCGGGGCGAAATCCATGGCAGCCCTCCATCCTCGCCCGCCATGCGGGGAGGATAGCTAGCTGGCTCCCAAACAACCTCGGCAAAAAGCTGGCAGTCCGGATACCAAGGACCAATGGCGGTTGCGTCGAAAAAAACAAGCGCCGCGTTTGGCGGCAAAGGGAGATCGGCGGTCGCGCGGTTCAGGCTCAAACCCGTCAGCGGAAGAAGCCATTCAAAAAACCCTCGGGCCCGTCCAATTTGGACGAATACTCGACCCTCTGTCAAATACATGGAACCCCGAAAGCCAGCTAACCACACCAGATTGTTGGGTATTCAACGAGCAAATTTCGCCAAAACAGTTACAAGGGGCTAACAGCGATGGCGAGGAAAGACCGGCCGCCCGAACAACGGAGGACAAAGGATTCCCCCTCAAGTTGGCGGTAAACATGATATCATAGCATATTCCCAAGGGGCGGAGCGTGCACTAAAGGGCGTATCTGGGATGGAGCGTCGCCCCAAAATTCAACCCATGGTCCTCTTGCCCGATCACTTTCGACGAAGAGACCATCCGACCGTATCCGCCATGGCGGATTCGCGCGTGGTTTTAGACCCAATCGTGATGGATTTCACCTCACGGAGTCGATGGGCCGGCGGGTCTGAACCTGCTTTATCGGGATCGGTGCAAGATGGGCATAGACCCTTCAAATTAAACCTACAAAGACAACCTTCAAAGCGTCATACCGGTGTAAAATTTCAGCCGATTACTGGAAGTGGTCTTGGATCCCGGATAATTTCGAGCGAGTTAATCTTGACATAGTCCCCCGGCTATCACGCTCTGCTCGGACGAACGCGTTCGCAAAATTCAGCGGGTGCGCGTTATGCATACCTTAAGCTCAAGATGCGGGCCCTCGTGGAGTCATCACGGTCAATGGAAACAGGCGCTCCTCGAGCGGAGGAACATCCGGCTCTCGGCGGAAAAAAGCAGCCTTTTAAGGCAATTTGAGTCGGCTTAACGACCACATGCCAACGGCCCGGCAACATCAACCAAGACCACGCCGTTCGACCGCAGCGTAGCAATCGGCCTCAACCCCACCCCCAAAATTTAAGACAAACTCTCCGCGTACATAATTCATGGAATACCATGGGCATAGGGAAAGCACAACCCAACAGACCAGTGCGGTTCGACCACACCGGGGCTCCCAAGTGTGCTCTTTTTTCTTTTATTTCTCTTTTTTTAGAACTCTGTCCGTGGGAACCTGCGAACTCATGATGCAACAACCAGGGGGACAAAGGCGGGGAACACTCGGTGGTCTCCATCACGAGCATTAAATTTGTTAAATACAACATTCCGGCCTACCCCGGAGAGGGGCCTTTAATTAAATCCAATCCCTTGCTTTGCACTATTTGTATCATTCCGCACTCATAGCATATCTTCTCGAATAAAATGCAGCACTTTTGCCCATAATTGCATTACCTTTATATATATATATATATATATTTATTTGACATGACCCGTACATTTTAGTGCGGCAAATACACCGGGCTTATGTTCTCCGCATTATGGTGTGATAAAGTCGAACACTTTCACAAGTCGGCACCCGAACTTATAGCATTATATGAATCGCTCGAATCATGTCTTGGGTCAATAGTTGGGTTTCCGGCTCCCATGTTTGGCACCTTCGTTCCGTTCTATCGGCTAAGGCCTTTGGGAGAACCCTGCGATGCGCCCGGTTGAGCGGTTAACGCCTCGATGGAAAGCTAAAACGTGTCATGATAAAGCGAAGAGGCTTGAGAGAGGTCCTTCGGGTCCTAAAACCGGCCTTGGGAAGTTCGGATAATGTCCGGCGAAATGGATAAGCCCCAATTGGTCCTCCGAATACTAGGGGCCGTTTAAAATTATAGAATTCTATGGCTAAGTGAGAGTGTTCAAGCACTATAAGTCCGGTTGCCTTGTTACGTTGTGTTGGCGCCCCTAGATGGACCCAAA
>JAHIAM010009202.1:0-18429 GCA_021605205.1 Aegilops longissima
TTACCGCCAGATACAAAAAACCGCCGGGTCAACACAAGAGACAAAGCTCATATGAGCTACGCCGTGATATAGCCCAAACGAGGCGCCACACACCCACTATGCTTCAGATGAAGAAGGATCATCAAACCCCGAGGGCTTCAAGCCCAACATCAAATCAAACGATGGTACCAGATCCCGGTCCGGATCGAGGATTATCTCCTCCATATCCACATGGCCCGCGTGATGATCTACATGCCATCAAATACCTCCCACTGCTTAAAGGACCAGCTCGACATTGGCTCAATAGCTTGCCAAATCAATTGGTTGTTGGGAGGACCCCCCAAACCTTGATAACCTGTGGCACAAAGGCCCACACCCGGAACCAGACCTTAGCCACATAAATCAGCAAAGAATCGCCGAAATTCGACTGGTTCCAACAAAGAAAATCAAATCGTTGACGTCCGGATGCAGGCCCTTGCAGCCTTCAAACATAACATCCGCGACGAGTGGCTTGCCCGCACCTAGGACAGGAAAAGCCGAATTCATGGCAGCCCTCACAACCCTCATGACTCGCTTGTGAGAGGACAGCTGGCTAGCTCAAGCAACAACTTGGCCAAACATCTTGATAGTCCGATACCAAGGACAGCAATGGCAGTCACACAACAAGAAAACAAGGCCAGATCAACGGGCGATAATATGAAGATACGCCGCCAATGCCGGATTTAGAGGCTCCAAACCCGTCAGGAAGAAGCCATTCAAAAGAAATACCTGTGGCCCCCAACTTGGACAAACATATCGATCGCAGCCAAATACATGGCACCCCGAAAACAGCCAATCACACCAACAGGATTGTTGTGTTCACAAGAAGGCGAAGGTCAACTCAATGACAAGGGGCTGCATAGCGATGACGGGAAGAGCCCCGCCCAACAATAGAGGATGAAGGTTTTCCCACACAAGTGTGGACGGTGAACATGATATACGAACCCACATACCCAAAAGGGAGCGGAAGCGCACTACACGGATCGATATGCATTGAGCCAGCCGCCCCAAAGTTCAACCCATGGTCTTCCTGCTCAATCACCTTCGATCCAAGGGACCACCCCACTAGCACGGCGGCTTCGGGCCGCATTGGTTCTGACCCAATTATTGACGGATTTCACTCACCGTAGTCCCGATGGATCGGCGGCAGCCTCGAACCTCGCTTTATCAGATACAAGCGCAAAATGGGCATAGACCCTCAAGGATTAAAACTCACAAAGACGACCTTAAAGGCGCCATACCGGGTGTAGAGGCCAATTGTATGTGCTCAGCCACACTCAAGTGGTCTTCGATCTTCGGATAACTTCCGGCGGAAGAGCATCTTCGACATCGCCCCATTCCAGCAAGTTATCATGCATCGCCGCAACCGCATTTAAAGTTCAATGCGTGCCGACTACGATACCTCAAGCTCAAGATGCCAGCCCTCGAGGAGTAATCACGGTCAATGGAAACACCGAACGCCTCTCCGAACGGCGAGCATAATGGCAGCCTCGCGGGCGGAGGTGCAAAGCAGCCTCTCACGGCAATTTCAAGTCCGACCACTAAGCGCCCGGACCGCCAAGCGCGCCCGAGTAACCCGCAACAAGACCACCCGCACGATCTAAGCACGAGTAGCAATCCGCCCCAACCCCAGCCTCGCGAATTATGGTTAGTATTACGCTGCATATAATTACGCCCGAGATACCATGGGCATATGGGAGGGGCAAGACAACGGCGCCGCCAAGAATGCGCGCTCGACCGCACCAGGGCCCCGCTTGTGCCATTTCTTTTTTCTTCCTTTTTTACTTTCAGGACTCCGCCTTTGAGAAGTCATGTCCGCACTTGAATCACCGAACTCACGATGCAACAGCCAGAAAGCGGAAAGCCACGTTGAGTGTTCAGTGGTCTCTATTACTTAGCATTATACCTGCTTTTACATATCATCCAGCAGCTTACTCGGAGGGGGCCATGTTAGATAGTCCCATCCCTTGCTTATCGTGACTATTTGTATCGCTCGCTTCCATTGCAGTAATTTTTGAATAAACAATACATAGCTTTTGCTTATTATTGCTCTACTTCCTTTATATATACATATGTTCATTTCATGACTATGTTGCAACCGTAACTTTGGTACGCCAATACACCGTGGGCTTAAGTATCCCAAAATTATGGTGTGATAAGTCCAACACTTTCACAAGTGCGGCATTCTAACTTATAGCATTATATGAATTGGTTCTCAATCATGTCTTGGGTCAATAGTTGTTTGCCCCCCTGTTTTGGTACCTTACGCCCGCTATATCGGCTAAGGTAGCACCGGAGAACCATCTGTGATTGTGCCCCAGCTTATGCTGGGTCGAGCACCTCAAAGGAGAAAGCTAAACTGACCATCATGATAGGAGAGCCGTCCCTGTTCGAGAGGTTTTTCGGTCCCTAAAGACTTATTCCGCTTAGAGCGAAGAACCAGAATTGTCCGCCAAGGCGTGATAGCGCCTCAACTCGTCTCCCAATACTAGGGGCTTCACTAAATTTAAAATTATAGAATTCTATGGCTAAGTGAGAGTGTTCAAGCATTATAAGTCCGTTGCCTTGTTCGCTGTGTTGAGCGCCCCTAGATGGACCCAAGAATGGGAACAAGAGTGCTCAAGTTTATCCCGAACACCCAAAGACTGTGGCATGGGGGTCAAGCCAACGACTTGCCATCTCTCAATTTTGATAAACGGCTGCATGTAGGTAATATTTTAAATTAATAAGCGCTTAGCGATATGAACAAGTTTTCAGCGCAGTGATAACAAATGTAGTTTATTCAAAATTACATCTTTTGAGCACCTATCCTTATCCGACGGACACCTTCAATGCACGGAGCGCTGATGACTTCTGCCGCTGGATGCATCCACCACCCGCTGCACCAAGCCGGTAGTTCGGCATGCCTCCAATGGCCACAGCCGGCTTATAAGGCCCTTTTCATGGCCTGTTCACGACCTTATGGAGCTCGACCACTGCTTTAGCTGGTCGCTCAGGGCACTGGATGGTCACTCAGATACCGAGACCGAATACCTTTTCCGCCGAGCCCTCCTTGGCGGGGTAGAATGCGCATGCGATCGTAATAACCACGGGCAAATTCATAATGCCCCGGAGAGCTCCGAACCGTAAGTAATAGGTAATTCACTTTCACATGCTTGATTTGCATAAAGAACGCCTTTACCCGGCCTATCTTCTTTAAAGACTCAATTTCTTGAGGGCTTTTGGGCCTGCCTTAGCAGCTTTGGCACTCTCAAGAGCCGAGGAGCTCTCGACTCGAGTTCGAAGTCACGCCCAAACTCGTGTTTTTCCACAGAGCTTGAGTTTTGTCCATTTGGCCAGCGGCCCCTTCTTCTCGCCAAGGCGCTCCATGAGCCGCCACGGACACCGCTTCCTTCTGTGGTCGCCACCTTGTTCGTGGCCCCGCAACTCCAAGTTATTCCTGTTATTTTTGCAACCAAAACCTTCTCTATAAGGTATTTCTTTAATAATGTATTACTTACCTTCCTTGTCCTCGAGCTCCTTCTTGGCTTGTCCGAGCTCGCTCGGACCGCCGAGGTTTTGCTTTAATGCATTGACCTCAGCCAAGGCAAAGCAGATGTCGCAAGAGCGCAACCCATTCCCATATTGACATACTTATGTTAAACTCCCACGATATCTTTTTAGATCCTTAGTCCGCTTTTCTCCTCAACACCGAACTAAGCATCAGGGCTACCGCCTATGCGTAATATTTTTACATGTTTCAAACTTACCTCAAAGCCCTTAGAAGGCTGGTACAGTTTTGGCCACCGCCTGGCAGATCGAATTCGTCCGGATCACCGTGACTCATAACAAAGGCGGTGCTCCTTCGATGGAGGCGCCAAGCTGAGCGCCCAAGAGTTATTCGTGCCTCCGTTGGACGGAGGACACGCTTTACCCTTCTTGCGAAGGATCCATCGTCTGGACTTCGAACCACTGATGGTTCCAGATGGAGTCCGGACGAGGGTCGGGCTAGAGCCCCTGGGTCTTGCCTCAGGCTCGAGTCCGGAGGTCGCCTTTGCACCTCCCGCGCTACCTCCTCTTAACCAAGCCCCCTTGGGGCCCCACCGCGCGTAGTCCGCAGCGTGAGGTGAGGAGGCGGTCGAAGCGGGCATCATTTCGACGAGCCTGGGGCCCGCCGATGAATCGGCGAATCCCGCCTTGGGAGGGGCTGCACGTTCTTCCACATTAGAGAACACTATACAATAATAAAAGCTATGGTATCCGGACACTTACGATCTGCCAGGGCTTGGCCTTGTAGGCCAATCTCCCGTCTGCCGACAAGCAGGAGAAGCCCGAGGAAGGGTTCTTCCCTGATTCCTCCGCCTCCCCTGGGGCGGCTTCTTTCTCCCCGCTGGGAGGAGCTTTCTTCTTCCTCCTCGCCTCGTGAGAAGATTCTGCTTAACTGACAAGACCGCGCCGGAGCTCCTTCGAGTTCCCCGTGGCCTCCTTCTGCCTCTTCTCCGACCACATGGGGCGCCGAGCAGAGCCCTGCTGGAATATACCTCATGAATGACCCGCCGAGTCAAACCGCCGGGACTTGATAAACCGCGGATGTTAAACCGCGGACAGTCAAGACAGATGGTTCGATAGACGGTAAACCGCGCATAATGTTAAACCAAGCATAATGTTAAACCGCGCATAATGTTAAACCGCAAACAAAGTGAAACTGGGTTGTCGGGTTATGAAGCCCAAGACGCATGAAGCCCAAGATGTTAAGAAGCCCATGGCGATAAGTTAGAATAGTTTAAGTTAAAGTCCGAGTTGGACTTACATGTAACCCGCCTTCAAAGATATATATAAGGAGAGGTAGGGCTCCCCAAAGAGGGACAAGCTACAAGCAAGAAGAAACAATCTTAGGGCTAGACACAAAGAGGAGAGCCGGAACGACGCGACTCGTGATGATAATGAGACCAGCCTCAAAAAAGCATGTAGGGTTTTTACCTGATGATGTCGGGCCAAGTCGCTTCTAAACCTCGTCAGATGTTGCGCCTTCTCGATTCCGCCAACCCCTCAAGCTACCACATAGATGCTGGCCTCGCGACTAAGTCCTCGACACTAAGGACATCCTCGACGGTTAATTCCACGATTGGCGCCAATGGGGCTCCGCGACGGTGGTGTTGAGTTCTTTGAAGGGATTTCTTCAAGGATCGAGGTTCACAATTTTTCCAGATGAAGAATACGGCCATGGATCTCGATCGCTTCAAGTTCATCATCCGATTTACGATTCATGAGATCTATAGGTTCGACCGATATGGTGTGTCTGCCCGCTGCCATCCCAAGACAAGTACGACCAATGATGAGTCAAACCGCCGGGTTGAACTGCTCGCCAATCCGAAGTTACCACCGTGGTCTCGCTAAAATTGCTCTCGCCACCTGTGGCTAAGCAACCTATTCCTCATATGAGCAAGTCATCAACATCGAGGCAAGTTACATCACTTCTAAACCGCCGATACATCCGCCGGTTGATCTGCTTTACTTTGGGCCGCCAGATTCCGCAGATTCGCCAACTTTGCCGTAGAAGCCTGCTTTGGGCTATGCCCTTCGCCGCACTTCGGTCTCAGGCGCCCATCCCGCCACCGTTGCTCCATCTCGCTGCCGTATTTGCACGACTCGAGCGGAATCGCCGTTCCACGCCGCGGCGCCCGCCCGACGGTTTCATTCGCTGAATAATAACCTGAGATGCCTCGCTGATTACTCGCCTCGCAGATGATGCGCAGCAGCTCACCCGCCAGCCGCCGTCCGGTCGCCAGCTCCCCAGCCCCCGCATCAAACCGCCGACCACCGCCACGGACCGCTCATTGCCGCTTCCTCAGAGGAATCACCAACGCAGCCGCGCTTGAACTGCCAACGCGCCACTGCGGAACCACTGCCGAGTTTGTCTCGCCGCCTCAAGTTGCCGCTTAAACTGCTCCGGTCACGATTTCGGTCGCCACGCCTGCTCGCACGGATCAAGCCCTCTCGCTTCTACGATCGCCATCCGACGCCATCTTCGAAGTCACCCACAAGCACTTCGTGGCTCATCAAACCGCCGCTGGTTTCGCTTCCTCGCCGTTGCACCGCCGCGCCCATTTTTCGCTCTAACTCATCGCAGACGCTTGAGCCGCCACGTCGATCTCCGGTCTTGGAGCCTCCGATTAAATCACGAATCGCCGACAACGAAGTTACCAAATTTCTCCCATCGAGTCAGAAGTTGTTGCTGTTCCGGCGCAAGCGCATGAAGTCACGACTCACTTTGGCCGCTTCGCCAATTCCGCCTCGGCCAGTTGTTTTGGCTGCACTGCTCTCCACCCGGGCCGCCGCTTGCAGCACCTTCTTAACCTCCGCCGCTTGTTGGTCCGCCACTTTGAGCGACTGACCTGCTATGGTGAGTCAGCTTCACAGGTGTCAGCTGCCACCTCTTCCCGCTTAGCATCTCGCAGACGCGACCAACGCCGGACGACGCTGAGCCGCCGAGTCACCTCCACTTTCAAAAACCGCTAAGGACTGCACCAAACCTCCACCGTGAGCGACGGGCATCTGCTTCGACCGCTTAAGCCGCTTTCGCTTCAAACCGCCGCCAGTGGACGCTAAGGCGCTTCGATGTTGCCGCCGCCGCAACTCACCTTGCCGCCAAAAGTCGATCGCAATGACCTGATTCACCATCGCAACTGCCACAGCTTTCCTCGAGTTCCGCTGGACTGGCCTCATTAGAGCAGGATTTGTGCTGCCGCTGTCGGATCAATGTGGGACACGCCAATCCGCCACCACTCCATTTTTGTTACCTCCGGTCAAACAGTTGAACCTCACTTACTTCCATGAACTCGCCAAATCGCCGCCGCAATGATGTGTCTTGAGACGCCAGGCCTTTGAGTACCATCACAGCGACCTCTCATCGCTGATTAAACCGCCGGCAGCCAAACCGCCATTACAATGGATGTGGACTTTTTCATGAAGTTTTTGGCAGTCCCTCGATTTTTTCAAGAATTGTTTCTAGCTCGAGAGTATTGTCGTTACCGCAGCTTGAAATGCACCTGCAATCGCTTATGGAATTTTGATCATGCTGGTCGACATCGCAGGCCGATACAACGCCACATGTGATCAACTACTGCCAAGCTATTAGGGGCTGAGGCGGATCAAGTTCAGCTATGTTTAGACTTTGGATGCACGATCACATTCTTCCATGGGCGGATCAGACCAAAGAAGCTCTCGCCTTGATGATGTACGGACGTAGCGCCGTATGATAATTGACCGTCGGTTGATGCTCCTCCTCCACTTGTGATCCACTCCCGCCAAGCAAAAAATGTATGGGTCAAGTCCCGAGACAGCATTATCTCTGGGTGGAGAGCACATCTCAAACTAGTGGAAGCGCCTGGCCTTGCTTAAGCCGCCGGCCTTGACCACGTGGAACCGCCTGCACTCGGCTTCCTAATGGTTCATGAGTCGCCGCAGATGCACCTCGCGGGCCTCGCCGGATCCCACGCCTCTGTCTCTGCTCTCCGCCTCCCCCGGTCGCTCACGGATGCCACTGCACGCCGCCGGGCTCTTCCTTGTCAAGCAGGCGCGCCGGGCTGTGGATTCCACGCCCGCCGTGATCATCTTGCTCGCCCGCTGCCGGGCCCCGCTAAACCGCCTCCGCCATTGCTGAACCAGCCGCCATGTACTCTGCCTCAGGACTGCCTCGACGGGCTCGCTGACCCGCCGACCACCACTCACTCTGGCTCCAACACGCCGGGTCTCCCAAACCGCTGGTGGTTTTCCCGCCTCGCCAAATCATAAACTCGCCGCCGGCTGCCATGGAGATAGCGGAAATAAGTGGCCTCGTGAGAGATAAGGACATGCTGCCACGAGCTGGCCTTACCAGGATGTGTGTGGTCTGACCGAGGGGTTGACGCGTGCTGCATCTAATGACTTGTTGCAATCTCCCGATCGATAAAACCAGAGGTCATTACATGTGTGATGGCATAATTCGTCCAAAAAAGATCATAGAGACGAAGCAGAAAGCATGTGTGAAGTTATACCAGCCCGAACGGACCGGATCCCTGGTGGACATCGCTAAATTGTTAACCTGGAGTCCGGTTTGTATGGGCACATCAGGTTATTCAATGACCCGTTATCTAAATTTGATTTATGCTTATCGGTATCATCCCACAAAAAAATGCCAGTGATATCCATCTAAATATATTTATTGGCACATATGATTTTGTCAAGAAACAATTACTGTTCTCAGAATATATTTTGTGCAGGACAATGGTTAATTATAAGGGTGCTGCCATGGTAAGCTTCTCGAGCATGCATTAGCATCATCATGCACCGCATCCGCTGCATTTTGCTGTTGATTGAGTGTGCACAAGCTGCCACCTGCAGCTCGATATGCATCGACTCACCGTAACGACGTCCGCGATTGACTTGCCGTCCGCCTCCGGTTAAACCACCACGGCTGAGTCATCTGTCTGCTTCCCACCGGCTCACCCATGATTGATTTCCGCTTCACCATAGTGATCAATCTCCACGGTGGATAACCCCCGCATGATATATCGTGAAATCCATCCAATATATTTAATATTACAATATTGCCTTCTTTAAAAGAGCAATTACTCTGGCTTTGCAAAGTTGTTCAATGCAGGACCCTAAACCGCCATATTGGTAAATTTAAAGGCCGTAAAAAATTGGCTTAAATGAAGATTCCGCATAATCCGTTCAAGGAAAGATGTTTCCACAAAGCTTGAAGCTCTCAATATCCGTTCAAAATCCCGTTCAAGAAGGATTTATCTCTTGCAAAAGTTAAAGGTGCCAAAGAGGACTCTGCCATGATCCGCGGTCCAAACATGGGTATCACCTTATTGGCTTATCATATTATTGATCACTTGGGGCTTGGTCAGATCTCAACCATAGCCACGCTCTTGATCGGCCTAGTGCCACAACATCACTTGGGGGCTTGGTCGTGGTCCGAACCAATGCAACACCTTTTGATAGGCAAAGCCACCAGATCACTTGGGACATGGTCAAGTCTCGAACTACCACTTTCTTGATCGCCTAAGGCCATAGAGTCACTTGGGGCTTGGTCGAACCCAACCATTGCCACGCCACTTGATCGCATAATGCCACGTTTCAGCTTGGGGACTCGCTGACTTGAACTATAGCTACACCTTATTGGGAGCTTGGTCGGTCCCACCATGGTAATACCATCCGATCGGCTCAAGAAAGCCTCTTTTGCAAACGGTTTTATCATTGCCTTTGCTTCCATATTTTTCATAACTGTTATTTGATTTTGCTGCGCTTTTAAACCGACATTGTTAATCCGCTTCAAACTGTCAATTACAAATTGGTGAAACACGGTCAAATATTAATCCGAGACTATCTCCTTTGATTTTATGTTCCATCTTATTATGGAGTAAACCGTGTTCATTAACCCGCTTGACTTTCAACTACAAGTTGTCACCCATGACTAATTATGATCCGCGATTATTAACCCGGTCTGGTTTCGACTATAAGTCGCCAAGATTGTATATGGTTAATCCGTGTTTATCATAACCCAAGACGTTTATCATAAACCAGCACAATATGGAAGGAGTTATCAAGACTCAAAATTTGGGTTATTACTCTTACACAAAAGTTGGTAAACCAACGATGTGATTCAATGTCACAGGTATGATATATTTCATATTTGATTATTCTTATGCAGCCGTGGTTATAAACTCCAATATGTTGGGTATTATGATTCATTCCATGTAAAACCGCCAGACACTTTAAACTTGTTGTATGCGTAAACAGGTTGAATAAAGCATGATTATAAATCACCGGCGCTATTAAACCGCCCGGCTTTTGGACTATAAGTCGCCAAGATATATTTGGATTATGCCATTGGAATCATGCGCTTATAAATCATTGGATTATATTATTCAAATAGCCAACATGGCTGGATTTTTTATGGTTATTAATATTATGATTGAGGTTTTCAAAGTCGCTTAGCGCAATGGATATGAATATGATTTATTCTGCAATGAAGGAATAGTCCAAGTCGCTGCGCTCACGACCGGCACTTGGGGGCTACATTATTCAAAGTTGAGATTATATCAAATATGCAAGTCATGTCGCCATAGCATGCACCATGACACTTGGGGGCTAATGCAAAGTCATTGTTTGCTCACCTTATTGAAGACCCGACTCATCATATTATAATGAGCCAGCCCTTGGGGCTACCAATTGCCAACTATTCAAGTATATATAAAGTCCCATTCATTATGTGCATAATGATCCGCCTTGGGGGCTACACTGGTTGAAGTTTTTATGAGCATCAGAATTATAAGTCCCTGTGGTCGCAAGCATGACAACCCGCACTTGGGGCTACATATGTGGAATACTAATTTGACTAGTGATTGAGATGAACAACCTGGATTTCTTCAAGATTGTGATATTTATTGAAGCAAGTCTTAAGTCTGCTATGCTACCTTCTTAAGACTTGGAGGCTACAAGTGATAGGAATATAAGAGGTATATTTTCAAGCCGGATGTTAACTACAAGTATGACCCGTGCTATCAATATTTATAAACCGGTGATCTTGGCAATGATAAACCGCAAGTTCTACATTCTTAAACCGTGAAGATCGATGAGTATTTCAAAGACCAATATTGTTTTTAAGCATTGGGAGCTGAGTCAAAGGAGTTATTCTTCACAATATTTCTCGTGATAAACCAATGTTATCAAATTGATTATGAAGCTGGCCTATTGACCAAGATTTTCTAGAAGAAGGAAGTGACAAGGACTTAATGATGATCGATCAGCTTAACATGGATAAATCCAAATTAAACTGGGGCTAATGTCGGGATATACTCCTCTGAATGACCCGCCGAGTCGTGAAACCGCCGACTTGATAAACCGCGGATGTTAAACCGCTGACACCAAGACAGATGCGGTCGACAGACGTAACCGGGCAGACAATGTTAAACCGCAGACAATGTTAAACCGCAGACAATGCTAAACCGCGATAATGTTAAACCGCAACAAAGTGAAACTGGTTGTCAGGGTTATGAAGCCCAAGACGTTATGAAGCCCAAGATGTTAAGAAGCCCATGGCGATAAGTTAGAATAGTTTGTTAAAGTCCGGTTGGACTCTACATGTAACCCGCCCTTCAGATATATAAGGAGAGGTAGGGCTCTCAAAGAGGGACAAGCTACAAGCAAGAAGAAACAATCTTAGGGCTAGACACAAAGAGGAGAGCCGGTTTACTACGACCCTCGTGATGATACGACCTAGCCTCAAACAGCATGTAGGGTTTTTACCGATGATGTTTCGGGGCCCGGCTGTCTAAACCTCGTCAGAAGTTGCGCCTCTCGATTCCGCCAACCCTCTCAAGCTACCACATAGATGCATTGGCCTCGACTAAGTCCGACACTAAGGACATCTCGACGTAGCATTCCACGACAAGCCCTGCGACCGGCATCCTCCGGTCTTCCAAAGAAGGAGCCGGACAGTTAATCTGTCCGGACGCCTTCACCATTCCGCCAAAGATTAGGGAGTTTTAGATCCCAGAGTCAATCTATGAAAAAGAGTCCCAGAAGGGTAGAATAACTTACCTCGCTTGACGCTGCGAATTGTATCCGCGATCTTTGGTAGTGATGTCGGGCCGCGCCTTAAACAAAGACCTTCCTGCATCTTCGCACGTAGTGTCAAGAGCCGCTGGGTTTGTGTCAGGCTTGATCGAACTCCCACAAGTTAAAGGCCCGTTGTTGGCATGGGAGAATCCGGATGAGCATCACCGATTACGCCGATAAGCCTAAGATTTGGCCACCGTGTTTCAGACGATGTTTGAAGTCCGATGTGTTCGAATTTTTTCCCCACGCCAGCCCGCTCTTTTTCCATGACGAGAGCCGTGGGGAAGCCAGATCTGAATTGGGGGCCGCCACCCATTTGGTGTTGCGGGCTCGATGATGTAGAACCACCCCGACACACCCCTTTAATGTCTCCACGGCGCCTTCGAGCCATGGGACTTTGTCCATCTTGCCAACCATGGCGCCCGCACTCGCTTGACGGCCGCCCACTACCTTCGCCGACGTTGAAGGTCTTCAGCCATGTCAAGTGGGGCTGATGAGGAAAGTTTCACACACGACGATAAACGCCGAGATGTTGAGGATGAAATTCCGCCGTGTCGAAGTCCAGCCGTAGTAGAACATGAGCCCTGACAAATGGGTGAAGAGGAAAACCTAGTCCGCGGAGGAAGTGGGGAGAAACACCACCGCCTCATGGGGCCCAGGGTCGAATGAGCTGCCCTCGCCGAAGCCTGTGCGCGGCGTTGCCGGACAAGCATCCGCCTCCCGGTCTTTTGATGTGCCTCCGTGACGGAGGAGGCCATCCACCCGCCTCCCGCCTCCCGACATGGTTGGAGAAGGTTGAGGTGGGATGCGAACTTGGGCGCTGGAGCTCGAGTGTGTGGAAATGGATAAGCAAAGAGGAAGAAGGCGTGGTGAAAGGTGGATCCTTGTCCCCTTATATAGACGGACGAAGCTATGCGCCCCACCAGCCTGGTAAAACTCGCTTATTTCCCAAGGGGCACGATCTATGCTTTGATAAGACATGCCAAGGAAACCGCCGCTAAACGCTACCGAGGTGGAACAAAAAACGATTCAGATGAAGGCTCGCCGTGGTGTGATGTCACTGCGGAATATGTCGCAGATCTCGTGCAAAAATTATTCTCTCTACGGTGTTATGTGGAACTTGTTTTGCAGAGTTTGACACTATCCTTGTGTTCAAAACCTTCTATGAAGTATTCGGAGGAGGAACCCACCGCAATGCCGAAGAAAATCAACGGGACTCATCGTCCTTGAAGCCCGGTTCAGGGCTACCGAGGGAGTCCCGACTAGGGGTATCCGGATAGCCGACTATCGCCACGGACGGACTCCAAGACTATGAATACAAGATTGAAGACTTCGCCCGCGGTCCGGATGGGACTTCTCTTGGCGTGGAAGGCAAGCTTGGCGACACGGATATGTAGATCTCCTACCATTGTAACCAACTCAGTAACCCTAACCTATCCTAAGTGCCTATATAAACCGGAGGGTTTTAGTCCGTAGGACTAACAACAATCATACCATAGGCTAGCTTCTAGGGTTTAGCCTCCTTGATCTCGTGGTAGATCTACCTTGTACTACCCATATCATCAATATTAATCAAGCAGAGTAGGGTATTACTCCATCGAGAGGGCCCAACCTGGGTAAAAACATCGTGTCCTTTGTCTCCTGTTACCATCCGCCTAGACGCACACCAGACCCCTACCCGAGATCCACCGGTTTTGACACCGACAAATAACCATGGGAGACTACATCCGCTTCCTTAGTAGTAACATCATCAAGGGCTGTACACACAAGAAGAGGTGATCCATCGAATTAGTTGCCAGCGCCACAGAGTGTATGCCGCTTGTCCTCATGCTCGTGATCATCACCATCGCCATCTCCCCTTGGTTATAAAATTTTTCAAGTATAGGTGGTGGAATGTTCAGTGACCTTGGAAACACAAGAAGAAGGTTAATTAGTAAGGGAAACTTGTTACATAGTGAGAAACTTAGACTAGTAACATGCATATGTTACTAGTCTATGTTACTACCTCTATAGTGCATAGTATCATAGATTAGTATCATAGGTGGTCTCATTTATGCTATGCATGACACATAGTAGCATCACATTTACTATGTTACAATATCTACCTATGTTACTATAACCATCTCTCTCTTCTTTAATCGCCACATAAGCATGTTTATGTAGTCCCAAGTGCATGACACTACTTATTTTATCCCCACTATGGCCAGCCTAACCCGCATGCATGTGGATGAAACAATTATAATTACGGTGTAAGACAAACGCATCGAATCATAAGGATTCCATGTAAAACAAAGGCCACGAGTGGTGGCAGCAAACACAAGGCCCTCGTATTGAATTGCATCACAAGACTCATCCATGTACGTAAACTGATTTTTGAGCAATATCCATCTAGTTAAACCATGAAGGACTCCACAACAAGCTTGTCGAAGATAGCAACAACTTCATAATTGTTGTAATTCCAAGAGCGGTTGGGAACTCGACAAATTGCTATCTTCCATAGAAGACAGTCACCATGATCGATTTGAACATGCGATAATACCGTGTGCTCAACCTCCGGGCGCTCACTGAGATTTTTCGAGTGGAACCCGTCACGAGTGTACACATTCACAAGTTCCCACTCGCAGCTTGGACCCATTGTAAATAACCCAATCTCCATTTGCGCCAAGCTCTGCCCTTAAGCCGATGGCATCTTAACATCATAACGATTCCATTTGCGCCAAGACGCTCCATCAGATTGAGTTTCTCTCAAAGGCAATACCTCTTCCTAGGGTTCCCGTTGAGGATCTGCTTTTAAGCACATCACAAAGAGTCCGATGCCCTTGAGGCTTTTGTATATGCCTCGCTATGTACAATTCCTTCAGCCCCGCATCGCCAAGATACTAGCAATGTCCTCGTGAGGAATTTGTGATAAGAGGCAGGTGAAGAATTTGTAACACTTGAAGCATTTGAACATTCAGTGAAGAATTAGCGATTCACGCTCAATGCACTTTAAGCATGGAGGAACAAATTCTTCTTGAGAGGCACTGATTTGTTGAGCAAGTAATGAATCGCGCCCTTCTCAAAAACCTAGTCCGGAGGAAGTGGGGAGAACACCACCTCTCATGGGGCCGGGGTGGAATGAGCTGCCCTCGTCGGGAAGCTTTTGGCGATGTTGCGGACAAGTATCCGGCCTCCATGGTCTTTGATGTGCCCCTCCGTGTGGAGGAGGCCATCCACCTGCCTCCGCTCGACATGGTTGGAGAAGGTTGAGGTGGGATGTCGCGAACTTAGGCTGGCTCAGTGTGTGGAAATGGATAAGCAAAAGAGGAAGAAGGCGTGGGTGAAAAGGTGGATCCTTGTCCCCTTATATAGAGCAGACGAAGCTATCGTCCCCACCAGCCTGGTAAAACTGCTTATTTCCCAGGGAGCCGATCTATGCTTTGATAAGACATGCCAAGAAACCGCCTCGCTTCATGGCTGAGGTGGAGCAGTAAAAGCGATTGATATGAAGGCCTGGCCGTGGTGTGATATCACGCCGTGGAATATGTCGGCAGATCGTGCAAAATTATTCTCTCTACGGTGTTATGTGGAACTTGTTTTGCGAGCGGACACTATCCTTGTGTTCAAAACCTTCTATGAAGTATTGGAGGAGGAACCGCCTGCATATGCGAAGAAAATCACCGGGACTCATCGTCCTTGAAGCACTGGTTCGAGAGCTCTTGAGGAGTCCGGACTAGGGGTATCCGGATAGCGGACTATCGTCGCAGACGGACTCCAAGACTATGAATACAAGATTGAAGACTTACGTTCCGTGTCGGGATGGGACTTTCCTTGGCGTGGAAGGCAAGCTTGGCGATCTGGATATGTAGATCTCCTACCATTGTAACCAACTACTGTGTAACCCTAACCTATCCGGTGCCTATATAAACCGGAGGGTTTTGAGTCCGTGGGGCGAACAACAATCATACCATAGGCTAGCTTCTAGGGTTTAGCCTCCTTGATCTCGTGGTAGATCTACTCTTGTACTACCCATATCATCAATATTAATCAAGCGAGGGTAGGGTATTACCTCCATCGAGAGGGCCGAACCTGGTAAAACATCGTGTCCCTTGTCTCCTGTTACCATCCGCCTAGGCATGCAGTTCAGGACCCCCTACCAGAGATCCACGGTTTTGACACCGACAGCGACCATGGGAGACTACATCTTCCTTAGTAGTAACATCATCGAGTGGGCTGTATACACACAAGAAGGTGATCCATCGGAATTAGTTGCAGGCGCCACAGGTGTATAGGGCTGCTTGTCCTCATGCTCGTGATCATCACCATCGTCATCTCCCCCTTGGTTATAAAATTTTTCAAGTATAGGTGGTGGAATGTTCACAGGACCTTGGAAACACAAGAAGAAGGTTAATTAGTAAAGGGAAACTTGCTACATAGTGGAGAGTAACTTAGACTAGTAACATGCATATGTTACTAGTCTATGTTACTACCTCTATAGTGCATAGTATCATAGATTAGTATCATAGGTGGTCTCATTTATGCCATGCATGACACATAGTAGCATCACATTTACTATGTTACAATATCTACCTATGTTACTATAACCATCTCTCTCTTCTTTAATTGCCTGCCACATAAGCATGTTTGCGAGTCCCAAGTGCATGACACTACTTATTTTATCCCCACTATGGCCAGCCTAACCCGCATGCATGTGGATGAAACAATTATAATTACGGTGCAAGACAAACGTACCGGAATCATAAGGATTCCATGCAAAAACAGTGCCACGAGTGGTGGCAGCAAACACAAGGCCCTCGTATTGAATTGCATCACAGTACTCATCCATGTACAGAAACTGATTTTTGAGCAATATCCATCTAGTTAAACCATGAAGGACGACAACAAGCTTGTCGAAGATAGCAACAACTTCATAATTGTTGTAATTCCAAGAGCGGTTGGGAACTCGACAAATTGCTATCTTCCATAGAAGACAGTCACCATGATCGTATTTGAACATGCGTACAATACGGTGTGCTCAACCTCGGCGATCTGCTGAGATTTTAGTAGTGGAACCCGGTCACGAGTGTACACATTCACAAGTTCCCACTCGCAGTTGGACCCATTGTAAATAACCCAATCTCCATTTGCGCCTGCCCAAGCCTTGCCCTTAAGCGATGGCATCTTAACATCATACGTATCTCCATTTGCGCCAGTACGTTCCATCAGCATTGAGTTTCCTCTCAAAGGCAATACCCTCTTTCCTAGGGTTCCTGTTGAGGATCTGCTTTTTAAGCACATCACAAAGAGTCGATGCCCTTTGAGGCTTTTGTATATGCACTGCATGTACAATTCCTTCAACCCTGATCGATAATACTAGCAATGTCCTCGGTGAGGAATTTGTGATAAGCAGGGCGGTGAAGAATTTGTAACATTGAAGCATTTGAACATTCGGTGAAGAATTAGCAGATTCACGTTCAATGCACTTTAAGCATGGAGGAACAAATTCTTCTTGAGAGGCACTGATTTGTTGAGCAAGTAATGAATCGCGCTCCTTCTGAAGATCTTCATAACTCACTCTTAGCTTCTCAAGATCTTGCTTTCTTTGAAGAAATTCATAAGAAAGTTTCTCATGATCGAGATAAGAGAGTGTTATGATGACCTTGAAGCTGTCAAGCCTAGGCGAACTCTCGAAGATTTTGATCGGGGCTTGAGTGCGATCCATTTCTTCACCTAACATATCATCACTCTTATCTAGCATGTTTTGAACCTTTTCAAAAGCCCTTTGTTGTTTTATAGCAATCTTAGCAAGTTTAGAGTAGTGGGCTTGAGATCCTCATCGATTCATTTTCACTAGATTAGAGGAGGTGTAATTGAGTACCTTAGCACCTTTTGCCATGAAGCAATAGGTGGGGCGTAATCATCATTTTCCTCATCAGGTTTGTCGGTGGAGTCAGTTTCTTGATGTTGAAGATGGACTTGCTAACATAAGCGATAGCAAGAGCCGGACTAGCCACGCCAGATTGATTCTTGGACTCCTCCTCTTCCTCATTTTCCTCAGATTCAGCTTCAGAGTCCATTTCCTTGCCAATGAATGCCCGAGCCTTTTTGGAGCTGCTCTTCTTGTGAGAAGAAGATTTTGAGGATTTTGATGATGAAGATTTTGATGATTTCTTCTTCTTCTTCATGTCATCAGAACTGTAATCCTTGTGCTTCTTCTTCTTAATTCCTTTTCCCACTGAGGACAATCTTGGATATAGTGACCAGGTTTCTTGCATTTGTGGCAAAGTCTTCGCCTATAGTCACTAGATGAGGAATCACTGCTTCTTGAGGATTTTCCAAAACGACCATGTCTTGTGAATTTCTGGAATTTCTTCACGAGCAGTGCTAGCTCCGCCAAATTCTTGAGGATCTCCAAGGCTACTACAGATTCTTCACTCTCGATTGATTCAGCCTTGGCCTTGGGCACATGTTTTTCCATAGCGAACCATAGAGATCTCTCTTTTGACAAAAGTGGAACTTCGTGAGTATTTAGCCTTCGAGGATATCGGCAGGATCAAGAGACTTGTAGTCAGCTCGTTCTTGTATCATCGGTGCGAGTGTCAAATGAGGAATCAAGCGATCTTAGCAATTTCTTCACCACCTCATGGTCGGTGATGTCGTGGCACCAGTGCTTGAAGCTCATTTGAGATGTCGGTGAAGCGATCGAAGGTTTGTTGAACATTTTACGTTGTCGAGTCTTTTGAAGCGGTTGAAGAGATTCGAAGAACATCAACTCGAGAGTCACGCTGAGTTGAAACACCTTCATTTACTTTGGACAGCCTGTCCCGGATGAGTTTGGCAGAT
>JAHIAM010009206.1:0-12021 GCA_021605205.1 Aegilops longissima
ACTTCTGGGTTACCTATATCGGTTCATAGACAAGTAAATGGATACTACTAAAAGCCTCAAGATAAGTGTGAGTATTGGATGGCCCTCTCGGGGATGCGAGAGAATCCTGGAGTTTTGATGGTGATTAGTGGACTGGTATGCGACAAAATGCTTTACAAAGTGTGTCACGTGGGATAGTTAGCCAAGTCAAAGCTGGCTTGCCAAATAACTCCACCTCCTTCTTGAGAATGTGCATGTATGATAGGATTACGTGGTAAGACTTCTAGTACTTTTGTACTCATGTTTGTAATCAATATTTTTTAGGATTACTACCCCTCCGGGATTCTATGTAGATGTTGACTTGACGAGTAAGCTAGCCACCCGGTGGCGATCTAAGACTTGAAGGGCCATTGTAGATGAAACTCCAACAAGCTTTCTTTCTTTCTAAGTCGTACTCAGACATAAGTTGCTTCCGCATGTGCTTGTATGATTGTATGACTTGAGTGTTGGGTCATGTGACCCACTATGACTTGTTATGTATGGCTCCTCGGGCCCTTAAATAAAATACTTGAGTTGTAGAGTTTTGTTGGATGCCTTGTTGTATTTACTCATATCGGGCATATTCGTGTATGATTGAAATGCTTGGTATGAGTGGGATCCGCAAACTAGTTGTTTATCCTTAGCCTCTCTTATGGGAAATGTAGTCTTGCCCGGCGATATAGTCGCTCGCCGGTTCACGAGTCCCTACCAGCACTTGCTTGGACACTTGGGGCGGCATGTGATTCATTTCGTTCCTATACTCCCTTGAAATGTCCGGTGATACTTGGGTCTGCCTAGCCGGCCGGGATCGGAGTCTGTTAGAGTGCTACGGAGTTCATCGTTGATGACCGACATGCTCGAAGTGTTTCATGTATTGTCCCCATAGGTTAGTGCGCTTTGGGTTCCGACTAGCCATGTCGGCCGGGTTCTTTGTCATGTGGATGCTAGCGACACTATCATATCGTGAGCCAAAAAAAGCGGTCCGGGCCAGGTAAGGCACACCGTGGGATCCGTCGTGAGGCCAAAGTGATATGAGTGTTACCGCTAGGTCGATGGACTTGGAATCGGGGTCCCGGGCGTTGGCATCGAGCGGGGCTGCCGGGTCCGCTAAGAAACTGGTGAAGTTGAGTCTAAAATGCTTTAGTTATATGTAGAATTGATTGTGGGAGGGCGTGGGCTCTTTTACTCCTTTACCTTACCCTCGATCAGTCATCCTCTTCTCATTCAACGTGGGTTTAGGACTAGGCTCTCTTCTCTCTATCAGGTTCCGTGTTACTAATCCGTAGTAACTTTGGATTTTGGTTACATCCTCGATTCGTGCTACTAATTTGATGCCTATCATTTGAACCCGAACCTTGATATGATGTTGTTGAGTGGTTTTGCAAATCTGATTTTGAGCATTTCGATTTATCGGTTTTTTTCCTAAATTCTAATGCCTTTGCATTATGGTTGCTGAATACCGTTCCCGAGAACCAAGTGGTTACCTGACTCGTTGCATTGATTTGTGCGGTCCGCGGCCATGTTGGTTGGGGTGATTGATGGTTATCGATGGTATCGAATATCCGTCGAGGCGTTTAGGATTTCAATCAAAGCCAATATCTATGCGGTCGGTTATCCATCTTATCCGAACTCTTGAGCCACTTCCTGTTCTTATGGGCTCGGAATCACATTGGAATTCTGCAAGATGCAGCCTATTCCATGTGACTATTATTGGGCGGGCGCTTTCTTGGCAACCGATTTCCGCTTATGGGCATCCCTTCCCGGGGCATGGCTACCGAGTTTGTCAGCGATGCATCCCGGGACTCACTCCCCCTACTCTTGAGTTCTTTGGAGGACCCAAACCGGGTTGGAGGATTTTTAATGCCCGTTCACCCGGGCTACTCGACTAGGTTTGCCCCCGTGCAAGCGGATGTATGGACATGAAGACTTGTACCCGTGGGCTGCGGACTTCATGGGTGGCGTGAGGTTGGAAGCATCACTCCTCCTCGTGGGCCTCTCCCGTTTTGGTCCCGGCCCATCCAGTCCTTATGGTCCAGGGCCCCAGAGGTTATGCATTTCGGACGATCATGTTCCACTTCAGTCGGTGGTGATTTCTATGAGGACTACTAGGGCTGCGAGATAGTAGTGGTATTCCTAATTAATAGTTGTTTCCACCGTCTGGTGATTGTGGAATCGACAGTGTGTATCATTCGGAAGTGAAAAAATAATGTATAGGGTTGGAATGCTTGATGAGATGCGCCTTCCTTATAGTTGTACTCCGGGGCTTGTACTAAACTATGAATGGTGTGTATGACCGATGGTATATATATATTGGCAGTTTTATATTACCATGTCATACGGATGAACATCCTTGCATTCCATCTGTCCATTACCTTCCGCACTTCCTTGTTAAATTCTGCCATCCTGGTTTAAACCTTTGCTTTTCTCCCGGGATGGTCAACCATCTCCTGCTGTCGGCAGGGAGAAGCGATGCAGCCCAAATGTGAATCGCAAACCGCCATCCTTGGCGGTGATCTTTGAAGCGAAGCAAATAAGCCGAAACCAACGCTTATTGGGCGGATTGAACAAAACAAGCCGCCAGCCAAGAAGCGATGGGGTTTCACTTAAACTCGCTATACCCTCCAAAGTTCAAATGTTGTCGAGCCCCTCGGCGGATGATGTCCGATATCCACCACAAGCTGCGTTCCCAACGTGGCTGAGGTGACAAGGTTACCTTTGCGCCTATCATCTGGAAGGCCCTGCCGTCTCTGGTGGGAAAACTATGAGGCTATCGTCCGGTGGACAAGTTACAACGGATGAATTCGTGCCGCCTTCATGAGCACCATATTCGAAGGTCTTATGGACATAAGCGTGAAATTTTGCATTTCACCCAAAGGGGGACGGTGGATGCCTGGAGTGAATTTGGGAGGTTAACGTTATGCTCGAAGTTTCTAATGCTAAAAGCGGCGAGGTTCCATAAGGGACTTACCCGACTCCGAGATCTCCGTTTGCATGGGTTCCTCTTTCGAAGCTAGTCAATAAGGCTATCGGGGGCCCGGGGACGATTTGAGCTTCAAACATCCGTTCTTGGATGTCATCACTCGGATCCCGAAGGGGGTTTGGGTCCCAAATCTGCCCTACCACCGGTACACCCAGGCCATCCTTGGGCCTCGCCCCAACCAACCGTATTTTCCACCCAGACATATGGGGTCCAACGCTAGGTGCTCCCGGCCAAATGTGATCACTTGCTTCAAGTGTGGAAGGCGGCCACTATTTGAGTGTCCCAGAACAACCCCAATCAAGTGGAAAGTCTTTGGGCGGCAAGCCAGCGGAAGGTTCCCTATGCCAAACCAGTTGCCACCGCTGTGGCCATGTCAACTTTCTCGAAGAAACTTTGAGGATCAACGTGTCCTCGATGCCCTTGTTAATTGCCATCCGACTGTTCTTTTATCTTGGAGCATCTCATTCATTTATTTACGGAGCTATGCTCGTTAAACACCATTCTGACATCCTACCTCCATAAATCAAACTCCGGTTCTGATGGCAAACCCTAGAATAAGCCATGGGAATGAAATTCTTGTCGGTTAGTCTTTCTTGCATCTCTAATAGCTCTCAAGTCCTCGGACATAACTCATCTTGGGTATGGTGGATGTCAGCCCATTATGCTAAGATTGATTGCTCTACTAGAACTGTTCAACTTACCCATCCTTGGGCAAAACGGTGAATGTTTTAACCCGGTGTCTAAGCGACTTTACTCTAAATAACCCCTTCGGAACTCGAAGATATTCGGTATTGATTTCGGATGTTTTCGGAAGAACGCGGGTGTTCCACGCGAGGATGTCGAGTTGTGATAGATCTTATTCCGGAACCGTCCCAATCTCTAGAAGACCCTATAAGATGGCACCCTAGAACTAGCTGAACTTAGAAACAACTCGATGAGTCCTTGCAAAAGGGTTTCATCCTCTAGTTCATCTCCATGGGCTTGCCCGTCCTCTTCGTCAAGAAGAAGGATGATCGGATCGGATGGTTGTAGATTACCACCTTCAATTTGGTCACTATCAAAAACAAGTATCCGCTCCCGGGATCAACGACCTGTATGATCAGCTTGGATCCTCGATCTTTTCAAGATGGATTTGAGGTTGGGCTACCATCAAATCAAAATCAAACGGGACATTCCAAAGCGGCCTTTGTCACTGTTATGGTCGAGTACCTTCATGTCCCGGATTAACCAATGCTCCACCACTTTTCTCGGTTAATGAACTCAATCTTCATGGAATTTGGATAAATTATTGGTATACCTCGATGATATACTCATCTACTCAAGAATGAGGGAACATGCGAACACCTAAGGCTAGTATTGATGAAACTTGAGAGCACGCCTTTATGCCAAATTCTCTAAATGTGAATTCGGTTGCAAAGTGACCTATCTAGGACATGTAATCTCGGTAAGGGTATTGCTGTTAATCCGGCGAGTTCAAGCCGTCCTTGATTGGACTCCACGAATCGGTCAAGCAAGTTGAGTTTCCTCGGTTTAGCGACTATTGCCGCCAAATCGAGAATTTCTCTAAGGTTGCTAAACCTCTAACGAACTCCTCAAGAAAGATAAGAAGTTCGAATGGGCGCACAATGCGAGATCAGCTTTCGGGCTGAAAGGCGCGACATCTGCTCCGTCTTGTTCCAGATTTCTCTAAGGACTTTATTATCTATTACGGCGCCTCGCGACAAGGACTAGGTTGCATACTCATGCAAGATCGTCATGTGATTGCCTCGCTTCTCGCGATTCGTCCACATGAGGATAACTATCCCCACGATCTAGAGCTTGCAGCGATGGTTCATGCACTCAAAACCTGGCGACATTACCTTACGGGTAATCGTTGCGAAATCTACACCGATCACCAAAGTCTGAAATATATCTTCACCCAACGGTTTGAATCTCGAGAAAGGCGTTGGGTCGAGTTGATACAGATTTCGACTTAGGAATATCCTACACCCAGGAAACCAATGTCATGGCTGGCGCACTAAGTCATAAATCTTATTGTAACAATCGATGCTACAACAAAGTCAACCAATTCTCCACGAGGAATTTACGTAAGCTTAATCTTCACATTGTTCCTCGAGTTCCTTTCCACCCGGTGGCGAAACCTGACCTCACGGATCGAATCATAGCTGCTCGCGGTATGATAGAGGATATCCGGATCAAGGAGAACATTGCTAACGGACTGCTAAATGTTTCTCCATAGATGAAACAGTGTTGTCTTCTTTGAAAACGCTTGGTGGTTCCCAAGAAACAACAGCTACGACATGATCATAAAAAGCTCATGACTCTCCTCTCACCATTCATCCTGGTAGTACTAAAATGTATCAAGATCTCGCGGAGGTTTTGGTGGACTAGGATGAAGAGAGAAATCCCAATACATTGCTAATTGGCGTCGCGTCGAGTTAAGCGAGCATCAACGGCCTGCTGGTACCCTTCAACCTTTGGAAATTCCTGAATGGAAATGGGATAAAATCGGTATGGACTTCATTACGGGTTTCCCGAGGACCAAGAGAGGAATAATGCTATCTTCGTTGTCGTTGATCGTCTTTCCAAAGTAGCCCACTTCCTACCGTTCAGCGAGAGATAACGCTAGTCAGCTAGCTGAATTGTACATCTCTCGAATAGTGTCTCTTCATGGTGTTCCTTGAAATTAACTCAGACCGTGGAGTCTTTTCACCTCCGATTTTGGGAAAGTTTCCAAAGCGCTATAGGAACTCGTCTCTCCTTTAGCACGCTTTCCATCCCCAATCAAGTGGTCAAGTAGAGCAGTCAATCAAATCCTAGAGGATATGCTTGAACTTCATCATCTCTTCGGCATGAATTGGGAGAAATGCCTTCCATTAGCGAGTTAAACTTATAACAAAGCTATCAAGCCAGCTTGGAAAGCCCTTCGAAGTTCTTTATGGGCGAAAATGTGACGCCTCTTAACGGTGAAACGGGAAGACAACTCTTTGGCGGACATGATTCAGAAGCGGAAAGAGCAAGTTCGCGTCATTAAATGAAGCGAAAACAGCCCAATCTCGTCAAAGAGCCAATATGACCGCAAGCATAAGCCTATGGCTTATGAAATTGGCGAAGAGCTTACCTTGGTTACTCCTTTGAAGGAACCCATCGATTAGGTATCAAAAGGCAAGTTGGCTCCTCGTTACATTGGACCCTTCGCATTCTTGCCAAGGGGAAGTTGCCTACCAGCTGGAACTACCTCCGCATCTTTCCAAGGTCCATGATGTCTTCCCGTTTCCCAACTTCGGCGTTGCTTCTCGGATCCTATCCGTGGAGTGGACCCAACGCTTGATCTCCAAGATAACCTTACCTATCGAGAATATCCCGTTCGTATTCTCGACCAAGCCGCGTACCACTCGGCGTCGGAATATCAAGTTTCTAAAGGTTCGATGGTGAAACCATTCCGAGCAAGACAACTTGGGAAAGGAGGATCGTCTTCGACTTGAGTATCCCACCTTTTTATACAGCAGATCCTAAATCTGGGGCGAGATTCTTTTGAGTGGGGTGAGTTGTCACATCCGGATAGACCATGCATTAGGGTGTGCATCATGTTTAAATTTCATTTGAATTTGAAATGGGAAGGCGAAACCCAGAACATTCCCCCCTCCTTAAAAGAACTAGGGTTTACTAAAATTATTTCAATGAATCAAATGCCCTTCAAAATGCTCATCCTCTTTGTTTGGGTTGAGAACCCATGTCAAGGAGGTGCACCATTTTCTAGGTCACCTAAGGGTTCTAGAATTAATCCACAAGTTTTTGAAATGAGCATTTCAAATTATATAAAATATTTTAGATGTTCAAAATTGTCAAACTGAAATGTTTCATGTTGGGAATATTCCAACAAGTGACCAGAACATTTTGGTAATTTTTAAAATAGTTTTGGTATTTTAAAAACCCCAACAGATTCTGAAAATAGAAAAAACTTAAAAAAGGAAAACCTTACATGCCCTTGGCCCCTGCCGGCCAGCCACGGCCATGTGCTGCTAGCTCAACGACGAGCAACTACGCCCTGCAGCGCAGGCCGCACTGCTGGCCGCCGCCACTCGCCGCCCTCCGCTCGCCTGGGCGGCCTCCGTCGTCGCCCGACCCCAGGACACCCATTCTCCCCCCTCTCTCTCTGCTCTCCCCCAACTGGCCAGCGCGCCATCGACGCGCATACCGTCGCGCCGTGCTCCCGCCATCCATGCTCCTCCCACCGTGTCAGCAGCTCCGCGCCTCCACTACCCCTAGCTGCAGAGTCCCCGCTCTAAGCACCGAGGCCACTACACGACCTCGCAGAGCTTGAAGCAGGAATCCCCATCGCCGTCGCCGCCGCATCGAGACCGCCCCGACCCAGCGAGGCTCTCGGCAGGTTCCTTTGCTGAGCTACTCCCGCCCTCTCCGCTCTCTTCCTCTTGCACCTAGCAGCGCCGCGATCACCGAACCCACGCCTGAGCTCGTGCGGAGGCTCCGGCCACCAACCACACCGCCTGTCCATCGCACTCACCGAGTTCTGTGAGCCTAACTATCACTTCCGCCTCTGCAACCTCTAACCCCAAACCCGTGATGGCGAGCCCGCCCCGCGAACTTCGTCGGCGCCCTCGACCACCTAACCCATGACCCCACCAAACACGGCTCACCTCCGGCTTCACGTAGATGCTCCGCGCTCCATTTGGTGCCGGAAAGTGCAAAAGCACTTTGCTCCGCGCCTTGGCCTGCGCGTGACTGAGCGCCGATGAGTTGACCTGTCCAGTGGGCCTTTGACTTCTGGTCAATGGCGGGTGGGGCCCCTCAAGTTAAACTAATTAGGATTAGTTCTAATTAATTAAATTAGTTTAAACTAACCACGACATCGGGTCCCCTGTCGGTTTGACTGGGCGACCCGTTGACCACTGACGTCCATGCTGACCTCATCTTGGCGCATTAATTCAAATTCTGGATTTATTTTTATATAATAAATTCAGAATATAAATCAAATTTCAAATGCTTATAACTTTTATTCTATAACTCCAAATGCAAAGATTTATATATGAAAAATTATCAGAAAAATACACTCTATCCATTGGTACAGGTTTCATGCATGTTAAAACAAGTTAACTATGCTGAATAACCAGAATAAGATATTGCACCATTAGGACTAATTCAAATGAGCTATCATTTGAATCCTTGATTCAAATGAGTTCATCCTGTTCCCTCAACTTGCATTAGGCCAACACACATCCATATTGCCATGTCATAGCATGCATCATATTGTTGCATATTGTTTGTATGTTTATTTGGTTGTGTTTTCAGTGATAGGTTACTGCCGAAGATAACCTCGATTACCCATCGAAGGCAGTTCTCCACCCAGTTCCATCGGCAAGCAATTCATTGATCATTCGATACAAACCCATGTTCTGCATACTGCTCTCGTTTCTGCATTAAGACAACGTGATTCAACTGTTGTGTCTGCGGTAGTTGAACCCACTTCCTTTGCATGACCTATCATTGCCACGGTAACTAGATGAAACCCACTAGTATGTGTAGGAGTTGATTGAGCCATGTTTGTGATTCCTACCATGCTATGCTTGCTATGCTTAGAGTTGTGTCAGTGCGGCTCATCGGGATGATGAGCTGGAGTGAAAGGTTGTGTTGGTTCGAGTGAAAGTGTTGAACACGATTTGGTAAAGGTATCGATGAGAGGCCATGTAGGAGTACATGGTGGGTTGTTTCATTGAAGCCGATCCTAGGAACTGAGATCTGTGTTTGTGATCCATGAAGCAGTTACTACCACACATTGGGATCATAATTGACCCTCTGCTTCTTAACCACCCTGTTCATAGTCAAGGGAGTTGCAAGTAGTTTAAGGTGTTTGTAGCATCTTTGGGGGCTCGCATAGCTGACCTTAGGGGTGGGTTGTGTTGCGGTGAGCACCGTGGCCGGTGTACGAGTGCCGTTTGGTATCTCGGGAACCACTGCACACATCGTTCGGGCTGTATGGGAAACCTCGGCGGACTCCTGCGGATGGAACCGAATAGGCGATAAACACGGACTAGGAACTTGAGTGTTTAGGTAGGCTGTGGCCGACACCCCGTTGGGCTTCCGCTTGAAGGTTGTCGAGTACATGTCGTGTATGCGGCGATAAGTGGTGAGCGTGTGTGAAGAGTATACCCTGGGGTTAAATATGATCTATTGAATAGCCGTGTCCACGGAGAAGGACTTCGGGTTACCTATATCAGGTTCATAGACAAGTAAATGGATACTACTAAAAGCCTCAAGATAAGTGTGAGTATAGTGGATGGCCCTCTCGGGGATGACGAGAGAGGATCCGCGGTGGAGTATTGTGATGGTGATTAGTGGACTCGTGTGCGACAAAATGCTTTACAAAGTGTGTCACGTGGGATAGATTAGCCAAGAGTCAAAGCTGGCTTCTGCAAATAACTCCACCTCCTTCTTGAGAATGTGCATGTATGATAGGATTACGTGGTAAGACTTCTGAGTACTTTTGTACTCATGTTTGTAATCAATATTTTTAGAGAGGACTATACTACCCCTCCGTGCAGTTCTATGTAGATGTTGACTTGACGAGTAAGCTAGCCACCGGTGGCGATCTAAGACTTATGAAGGGCCATTGTAGATAGAAAGGCTCCAACAAGCTTTCTTTCTTTCTAGAGTGCGTACTCGGACATAAGTTGCTTCGCATGTGCTTGTATGATTGTATGACTTGAGTGTTGGGTCATGTGACCCCTACGTATGACTATGTTATGTATGGCTCCTCGGGCCACTTAAATAAAATACTTGAGTTGTAGAGTTTTGTTGTGATGCCTTGTTGTATTTACTCATATCGGGCATATTGCGTGTATGATTGAAATGCTTGGTATGAGTGGGATCCGACAAACTAGTTGTTTATCCTTGGCAGCCTCTCTATGGGAAATGTAGTCTCGTGCTACGGCGATAGTAGTCCGCTCTGCCGGTTCACGAGTCACGCTAGCCCAGCACTCTTGCTTGGACACTTGGTGGCGGCATGTGATTCATTTCGTTCCTATATACATCCCTTGAAATGTCGCGGTGATACTTGGAGTCTGCCTAGCCTGCTACAGCCGGGATACGAGTCTGTTAGCCAGTGCTACACCGAGTTCATCGTTGATGACCGACATGCTCGAAGTGTTTCATGTATGCTGTCCCCATAGGTTAGTGCGCTTTGGGTTCCACGACTAGCCATGTCGGCCGGGTTCTTTGTCATGTGGATGCTAGCGACACTATCATATCGTGAGCCAAAAGGCATAAGCGGTCCGGGCCATGGTAAGGCGACACCGTGGGATACCGTCGTGAGGCGCAAAGTGATATGAGGTGTTACCAGCTAGGTCGATGAGACTTGGAATCGGGGTCTGACAGCGTTGGCATCGAGGCGAGGGCTGCTGTGGTCCGCTAAGCCAAACTGGTGAAGTTGAGTCTAGAAATGCTTTAGTTATATGTAGGGAATTGATTGTGGGAGGAGCGTGGGCTCTTTTACTCCTTTACCTTATGCCCTCGATCGAGTCATCCTCTTCTCATTCAACGTGGGTTTGGACTAGGCTCTCTTCTCTCTATCGAGGTTCACGTGTTACTAATCCGTAGTAACTTATAGGATTGTTGGTTACATCCTCGTTCGGTGCTACTAAGTTTGATATGCTATCATTTGAACCAGAACCTTGATATGATGTTGTTGAGTGGTTTTGCAAATCTGATTTTGAATGTCTCAAATCTGATTTTGAGCATTCTGAGATGTTATGCTGCGATTTTCCTAGAAATTCTAATGCCTTTGCATTATGGCTGTGCTTCAGATGGCCACCGTTCCCAGAACCAAGTGGTTCGCTGACTCGTGCATTGATGTGTGCGGTCACTGCGGCCATGTTGGTTAGGGTGATGATTGAGGCTGGTTATCGATGGTATCCTGAATATACCGTCGAGGCGGTTTAGGGATTTCAATCAAAGCCAATATCTATGCGCGGTCGGTTATCCATCTTATCCGAGACTCTTGAGCCACTTCACTTTGTTCTTATGGGCTCGGAATCACGATTGGAATATGCGTGCAAGATGCAGCCTATTCCATGATGACTATTATTCGAGCAGGCTGCTTCTTTGAGCAACAACGATTTCCGCTATATGCGGCATCCCTTCACAGGCGCATGGCTACCTTGAGGTTTGTACAGCGATGCATCCCATGAGACTCACTCCTTCGCACTACTCTTGAGTTCTTTGGAGGACAAGGACCGTGAGACGGGCGCTTGCGTATGGACTGATTTAATGCCCGTTCGACCCTTTGGGCTACTCGACTAGGTTTGCACTGCCGTGCAAGCGGATGTATGGACATGAGAGACTTGTACCTCTGTGCGGGCGATGCGGACTTCATGGAGTGGCGTGAGGTTGGAGGCATCACTCCTCCTCGTGGGCCTATGCTGCCGCGTTTCTTTGGTCCACGGCCACATCCAGTCCTTATGGTCCCAGGCCCCACAGGTTATGCATTTCGGACGATCATGTTCCACTTCAGTCTGGATGGTGATTTCTATGAGGACTACTACGGAGCTGCACTGAGATAGTAGTGGTATTCCTAGTATGGTAATAGTTGTATCTCCACCGTCTGCGTGATTAAGTGGAATCGACTTAGTGTGTATCATTAGGAAGTGTAGAAAAATAATGTATAGGCGTTGGAATGCTTCGATGAGATGTAACGCCTTCCCTTATAGTTGTACTCCGCGGGCTTGTACTAAACTATGAATGGTGTGTATGACCGATGGTATATATATATATATGGCAGTTTTATATTACCATGTCATACGGATGAACATCCTTGCATTCCATCTGTCCATTACCTTCCGCACTTCCTTGTTAAATTCTGCCATCCTGGTTTAAACCTTTGCTTTGTCTCGGGATGGTCAACCTGTAATACTCCTGCTGCTCGGGCGGAGAAGCATGCAGCCCGAAATGTGAATCGCATAACCGCCATCCTTGGCGGTGATCTTTGAGCGAGCATAATAGCCTTGAAA